>JAECUM010043865.1:0-24259 GCA_016617855.1 Megalonaias nervosa
ACATACATACATACATACATACATACATATATATACATATACATCATATCAACTATTTTAAAGCTACTTTTATAAACAGACACTCGCGGGTGGGGGGTTCCCAATTCACTCTCGAAATATTGTAGTTTTTGAAAGGAATAAAAAAATCAAAGAAACTAGTTTTGTAAATTTCGTGCCTTAGGTACAGCACATAAAGAAAAAAATTAGTATCATTTTGTATTTATGACTCCTTTCGGTAACCAATGGTAATAATGTGTCATCTGTTTCGAGGCACTATGCTCCAATTTTCTATCCAGATATTCTAGCATTCTCCTTGCTAAGCTCAACGGAATATTCTTGTATACAATATTGTATGCAGTATTCTTCCTCTTCAATTTAATTCTGGTTTTATTTTAAGTTTCATTCCTGTTTTAGTTTACCGACAGGCAGCCACTTTTACCTTGTGAATTATTGTTTGTTCCATAAGTCCCCTTCCTTTTTTTCCATATTATTTAACAATTTCAAAGTATATGGCTGTTTTCGTTTATCCTCCGCATAGTTTTCAGTTCTAATTCAATATGACGTTTTCATTTTGTTATATTTTCTTCAGTGGTTTAGCGTTATTATGAACCTTGGTAATATTCCCTTGATGAAACCAGTTTGATTATTATTAATTATTGCTGGAAGGACCTGTTTTAGTCTATTTGCAGTACATGCTGATGCAATGTTGTGAATTACATTAGGTAAAAAGATGGGGCTCCATTTCTTCTAATACTGTTTTGGTTTCACCCCTATTGAATACAAGTCTTTACACCTTCCTTTTGAGTTGATGAAAGCTCACCAGAATTATATGAAAAATTAATTGCTTTTAATTTACATGGGCCGATATCTATCAAACAAGAACTTTAAACAATCAACTGTAAACTAGTCTGATCCTCATCATTTGTTATTTGACATGCATTACATGCTCGCACTTGCTTCTATTAAAGTTATAGGGCCATTCGGGGATCCTTGCTATGCACGATATAGTTTAGGAATATCCATATAGTTTAGGACACACTCAAGATCGGATTCACCTTGTAATAAAAATTGATTATTTCAAAATGTCTGACTGATTACTATATGTTCCATCCGATTTCAATACATTAGACATCATTTTACTTGTGTAATTCTATTTTCCACATTACATAAAAATGTTGATACCCGTGTTTCTTCTTCAACCAATTTTGCCTTTCATCGTATTCTCACACCGTTCATTTTTTTCGTTCGAATTTCCACGAACTGATTTTTTTTTTGCTGCCTAAAATTTGAAAATTTATTAGTTTCATTAGTTTCTTCCAAATAATTGATTTCATGAATAAGCTGTGTTCTAGTTGACCTTTTAGTCGTTTTTATAAGGATGAGTAAGAGATGGTTTTTCCCCTAATTTCTAACAGAATCATTTTAAACACAAGTTGGTCAATAATAATTAAAACTACCTCAGAAGCTGGAATTTGCTGAAAATTAAATATTTAATTAGAATAAATATATTAACTTTTAGAGTGATGAATTGTATCTTTGACAAGATAAATGTAATTTGGATATATTAATAATGCATTTTTGAATTTCCAAGAATTTGGGGTTTATCAGTTTTTCTGAAAATCAAAGTCACTTTTCAAGGTAATAGTCTGTTCTGTATCCGGGTTCTATGACACTTTCTTATATAATTAAAAAAGTCTAGCCTGACTTGCTTAATTGGATTACTTTTTCTGCAGATGTATCTTTTTGTACCCATATCTCTCTCTCTCGGCAAATGTCCACTAAAATATGTTCTGTACATATATCAAAAATCACATTTCTAACCCTGGAATTGTTCAGAATATTATAAGTGTAGAAATCAAATTCTCTATCCATAAATAAGTTAAAATTACCTCCAATAATCAATGCTGAATGTTGTTATATCGTTCTTGATTTCTAAGCTGGAAGTTTGATTCCCGCGGTAAGGATTTATATTAGTCAGAGTTAAACTATAATATTGTCTTGATATATCTAGAATTATTCATTACTAGTATTGTCTTTCTTGGTTCGGTGTGGTGATTAGGAGAAGTACCACCCTCTCGAGTTTGATGAAAGGAATTGAAAACATATTCATCACCTCAAGCGCATTGTATGTTATTCTCCCATTTCTGAATAAAGTGAATATCTAGAAAGAGGAATTTCTTTTGTTTTAAATAGTTTAGAACATCCCTTCTCTTAGCTGGATCCCATAATTAATTAATTCATAGTAACAAATAGAAGATCAGGCCAACCAATTGCAGAAGAAATTCCAACGACATTTTATTTTGGTTTGCTGATTTTTTTTTGTAAATCTAAATTTAGTATTCTGCACATATATAATACCTTCATGGAAACTGAAGGAAACAAACTTATGATAACGGGGTAGCTGAAAATTGGAGGTAATTTGGGAAAACATAAAGAAGAAAAAAACAAAATGCAGCAGTATGATGGAAAATGAAAGGAGGTTACAAAGAAAAACACAAAATGAGTAGTGGAGAAAAATTGCGAAAAGAACAAAGCTGAGTGAAAGATAAGGCAAGATAACAGAGAATTAAAAATTAAAGGTAACAAAGCAAGAGTAACGGAAATAAATATTGTCCAAGGTCATAATATTTTTGGAAAAGAAATAATAATGTGTGGTAAAAAGCTCAGTCAATATGGAACATCCAGTGCCCACTGTGCGGCAGGGTAAACACGATATGTGCAATATTTCACTCGAAAATAGATAACATAATCACCCTAATCACTTCAATCTGAGGAAGTTTTGTATCATATTACCCTGTTGATATGCTTCTTCTTTAGCCACTGTTCAGCATTAAGTATACATAAGAATGCTCAAAAATGTCCGTAAGAATTTGGTGGTGGTGGTGGGTAAATGTTTGTTGGAAGTTTATCGTTTCTGGTTATATGTAGTCATGACCGTGAAGATGATTATTATAATCAGCCATCTACAAGACTCGGATGAATCCAGCATAATATAGTAGGTCCCTCTTTTTACAATTGCCTCCAGGTTCTTCGACGTGAATTGGTAGATCAAAGGTCTGATGGCTGATTGCGTACACTGGCCAAAACGATGAGCTATACTAACATCCGCAACAGAGATCCGCATGGCCAATTTATCCTTGCCTAAGATCCTTTCTGAACAAATGTCCGCTGACTCATTCCTCTCTCTCTATCCTCTAGGCCGTAAATAATTATGTTATTTTTCCTCATGCATTGGTCCTGTTCATCAATCTGATGCCGTCGAGCTTCGTTTCGAGTTTGCTGACCTTCAATCATGATTTTCTTTGCCTGTTCTCCTGATTCTAACAATCAAATCTCCTGTTTTAATTGTTCGTTTTTAGGCTGGTACTCAGACACTTCTCTTAGTTTCCGCGTTTATCGGCTCAAGGACAAAATTACACTATTAAAATCATGTTGCAAATTTTACTGAACTTTAAATGTGAGTTGTAGGAGTGGAATGATACTAATAAATGTTCAAAGATATTTCTTTTTTAGATACAGCGACGCCATCAACAATATACTGAAGGAAAATCTGACAAAGTAATGTATGAATGAATGAAGCATAAACCTAAGCAATTTGTTTGTACGGAACAAGGGTATTGTAATAAACATTAATTTAATTATAATTGTTAAAGAATTATAGTTATTAAATGTATTACAATTACACCAATCTTCATCTTTCTGATGCATTTGGATTGTGAAAGAGGCACAAATAACACTCAATTTTGAAAAGTCTACATTGTTAAGTTTTCACACACTTAAGTATAAATGAGTATTATGTATGTAATGGTGTTTTACGGAACATCAGAACACAAGTGATTATGTACCAAAAATGTAAAAATTGAAGAAACAAATAGGAAGCTAAAACTTTCGAAAAATGTAAAAATTAAGTCAAGTAAGTTAAAATATAAACATAAATATATAAAAATTCTGAAAATGTAAATTTAAGCTGGTGGTATGTCTTCAGACAGCTTCTTCATGCAGTTCACATCAAAGTACTCATGTCTCGCAGGGTGGAAGTCGACACACTCGACAAGAGTATGTTCCACTGACAGTGAACACTGGCAGGGTGCACATTCCGTTCAAAGTTTACATTTCAGAAGGTATTCCGAGTCAGGTATGTAGGTCTGATGTGTTATCGGCACAATGCCACCTCATCTCTATCATGCGTTCTATACGAGGAATGCCTTTGAACATCAGTGGAGTTGATGTTCTTAAGTTTGTGGAATTTTCATTCCACATATTTTCCCAAACATGACAAATATATCTCAGACGAACACAACTGGCTTTTCAGTATGTTACCAGACTATTTTCTAATCCATCTACCCCCATATATGATGTAGTTTTTAGACCCATATATAAAACTTTACACGTTCAAAAACCAACCTTCATTCCAAGATTTGACATACAAATTCGTCCTAACTTAGAAACAGCCAACATTAGTATTGCTATTGTATTCCTAAATCACCATTGAGGTTATCAAAAGCTCCAAAAATTAATATTTCAAAAGGTCCTCAGAGTAAATTGAATAAGTCAGAGCCTCCATTTGTACTCATATGTCCCTGCATACGAACCGTATGAAATATGTAGAACATGTTAGAGCTCCCATTGCAACGCCTCATGGCACCATCTCGAGCACGTTACACAATAAACTCTCTGTTGAACCCTCTCCAAAACAAATTACACCATCATATCGGAATCTCTTTTCAGATGGAGCGCAATGCAGAATCAATAATCTCTCATAACTGACAACTAGCCTCGACACGTCACCAGGGTGTCAGGCGAGAGATTACCAAAGACAATCTGCGGCGAGCTGAAATAGAATGAAGGTCAGAAGAAACATTTCAACGACTTCCTGTTGTCAACCTTGAAACACTTCAACATTGACCCTGAGTCTTGGCACGATATTGCACATAATCGTTCCACCTGGTGCAGTCTCATCCGTACTAGAACTCCAGAGTTTCAGATGAGGAGAATTGCAGAGGCAGTACAGAAGCGCGACCAGCATACATGTCGGAACCAACTGAACCCCAAACTATATCTCCTATCCAGTGTGCCACGGACAAAAAGTGACCTCATCAGCCACTAATGTGCTCCTAGAAACCAAGCCAGTTAGTCATGTCATGGTTATCTTTGACCTGAAAGGACGAACAGCATGCAAGATACTGCAGAAACATAATATTCTCATAGAAGCTGGCAAACGCATTATGTACTGTTGGCTGCCTAGTCATATTGACATGAAGGGTAATGAAAAGTCAGATAAAGTAGCCAAAGCTGCCCTACAATCATTACAATCACATATCTTATCTGAGATAAAGTGATGGTTCATTTGCCTCAGCAAAGAGGCTTTCTGAATGGAAGGCTCTAAATGAAACCCAGACAGAGTCGAAGTCGCTGATTATGTGTTGGATAAAGCCGCAGGCAAGGTTTACAAGGTTATCCGTACCCAATCAAGCTATAGTCAAGTTTCGATTTTACTTTACTAATCACCTGTATAACTGGAATAAGACATTGGTTGTCTCATAGGTTGTCTTTGCTACGACGAGTATTAAAACCAGGCGTTAATATATCACTAAGGTATCTAATATATTGGTTTGTGTTTAAAATTAAGTCATAAGAATTCGGGCTTCTCCTCAACAGGAATAAGACAACCGTCAAGATACAGCTTTGGGTCATCAAGATAACGATCTTATCGGCAGAAGTGCATGCAAACAGTTTTCGATTTCGACTCTTTGAACCCGTATTTTGTTTCTTCCCATTCCTGAACTTTGTTTATGCTTGTATGAAATTGATGTTCAGTAGTATGCATACTCTTAAATCTATATCAGTTCAAAACATCTTCAACATATAATAAGCAGTCAGCTCCTATATAAACATCTTCAACATATAATAAGCAGTCAGCTCCTGTATAAACACATTTCACTATGCTGCTAATTTTGTCTTGTTGAATAGGGTGACAGATAAAATGTTGCCCTGAGGTAGACCCATCTCCTGTTGATAGCTTTCATACATGGCTCTGACTACCTCAACTAGGAAGTTTCTATCTTTTAAAAAATATTGGCGATGCAGTTAGACAACTAGTCGGCCCATTAGATCTATGTTATAAAGGCCATTCATCATGCACTACTTCCATTTCGTGACGTAAGCTTTTTCAAAGTCAGAAACACGGAGACTATATGTTCTTTCTTTATAAAGTTTCTCTAATAAATCCGTCACGTTTGACAATGGTCTTCTGAGATTTTATGGCGTGTTAAACCACATTTAACCTCTCGTATGACATTTTTGGATTCGAGATATCAGATCAATCAAACGTATTAAACAGTTTATAATCGTCAGATCATCTTATAAGTATCGTTGATTCTTTAACTCTCACCTTTTTTAAGTTTAAAGCACGTATTTCTTCTGGCACCAGAGGTCTGCTGCTCTTTAAATGGGCCGGATTTTACCCGGTTGTTTTTTTAGCAGAGTTCGAAATCTTCTGTGTCACATGTCTACTGGGGCCAGTGGTTTGCTCCTCTTGTCTTGAGCTGGATTTAGATTGTGGCATTAGGTTTTTTAATTGCTACACGGTCATACAGATTCTTGGAGGTATTTACTTCGCTCTCGTTTAATGTGACTGCTAGCACGGGTTTTGGTGGAGTCAAGACTGTGAATTTGGCTTGGCTTTGTGGCCATGTATTATCTGTTTTGGAACAGACATTATTTTTGTTTTTCCTCCAATTTAGCTTCACTGGCGTGGGATTTGATAGCTGTGTTAAGTAGAATGGTTTGACTCCATTAATTTCCTGGCCTCATGAAAGTTCACGCCTTTCTCCTGTTTCACGATTTAGATCTCCTTCTCTAGTTTTTAGTTAGGAAAGTCTCTAGAGTACCTGGCAATTCGAACAAGATAATGTCTCTAAGCATGACGAGCCATTGTGGATTTCCTGTGCCATTTCTGGGACAAACTGTTGCTTTTGCAGCCATCTTTGTGGCGGTTACATTTCTGGCAGTTGAAACACTGCAAAGGATTAGGAATTAAAAGTCGATTGGTATGTTCAAGAACCCGGGTTTGATCGATGTAGGTAGAGTGGAGCAGTTGAATGTCAGGAAAGATGTGTCTGTGGAGATCAACTTGCCAAAAGAAAAAACAACATGCATTTTAAATAACTATGTTGATAGCTCCTATTTAGGGTGTTCAAGCAGCTGTAAGACACTTGCCAACTTACATAAATTTCCTTCAATGTTATCTCAAATTATTAAAAGATATGCTAAACTTCCATTGATGTCCTTCCATCAAGCATACTTATTTGTGTAATTCGCACCTGCGAATCAATAGATATTACCATTTATTTACAAGTACTATATTTACCCGTCACATACGTTTGCAAATAAAATTATTTTCTCTTATAATCTTCAGCTTTTATTAGTTTTGCCTCAGCATTTAATCTGATTTGCCAGGGAATAATTGATCGCTGAAGGCAATTAATCAGATAGGAGGTAATTTGCACAATTTGCCGTCATTCAAATTGAGATAAACTTTCCTTTTTAGTTTGTAAAGTACATACACTTGCTGCGTGTACTGTTTCCAATTAGATGGAAAATAGAGCATTATAAATGAAAATCATTTAGTCATGAGCATAGCTTTTACAGAGACTACATATTTCAAACCATTTCTTCTTATAAATTTAAGGAAGTGAAAGGTAATTTTATATTTTTTGAAATGTTGGTTTTACTGCGTCCATCACGTATTTATTTAGAATGGACTTTTTCATAAAAACAAAAGCAGCTAATATCACATAGTCATTCTTAGTTCTGGTTCATTTTTCTTCAACCTATATAAGCATATTTCTCCAAATCTTCATGATTCTGAAATCATGCTCAAAATTATCGTCGGACAATTTCAACACTAATTTTCTTTGATCTAATACTGTTCCTTACATATATTTGTAGTGAGTAGTTCTCTTATATTTGTATTGAAGCCTTTCCTGGCTTTAGAACTATTAGTCTTAAAACAAAACGAAGTGAAACCACCAATTTAAGTAAAATCAGCAAACCATTTATTTCTCTAAGTTACAAACTGAAAATTTAAGTGACACTGTATTACGAACTAAATACCAAATAATCCTAAATGTCTTGTCACAAGTCATAAAGTATGGAATGTTCCGAACGAATTCCAATAGTCTTGAATGAACTGATGAACCACAGTGATGCAATCCAGAATGTCTTTGAATGAAATCTCATCAATTCCAAAATGATGTGCTAATCCAAAGTCAATAAGCACTTAGTAGTTCCAATGAAAAAAATAAAAAAAATAATTCCTTCCGAATTATATCTGAACACAACTGTAAAATCTGATAACAAATGGATTCCAAAGACTGATTTAATCTAAGATATGAATGAATTATTTGTTTACCAAGTCCCTATTTATACACATTTTCACTTGACCTAAATGTAAGTCATGTCAAAAATGGAAAATTCCAAACAAATTGTAAACAAGTCCGTTCCTAGAATATTCCGAGCTCAAAAAGCTATATCAGCATCTTATTTACAACGTACAATCATGGTCAAAGGTTACCTATGTAAACCTGTTATTTATAAATAACCTTTATCTTAAAGTACAATCTACAGTCTTGGACAAATGTTAAGACATAACATCTTGCGATAAGAGCATTTATTTATATCATTTCGGCATTTTATATCGAAGATGGTCTTCTAGAAGAAATCGAAGAGTTGAGTTGGTATTGTGCCGATTTTGTATTGGACATATATACCTGAATTATACATATCCTTCTGAAGGATGAACCTTGACCTAGATGTATATCTTGCAAATGTCTACTGAGAGTGGAATGCATTCTTGTGGATTGCGTCGACTTCCGCCGTAGAAATATTTTGAAGAAAATATTGGACTCTTGAAGGAATGCGGTTTATGCAACAAATTTTGGGCATATATTGGAACGATTCTACACGTGCTACTTTTAGCGTTTACGTCATAAACATTTTAAAGCATTTGAACATAAGTACGTTTTATATTTTATCATGCTGTACTTCATGTTCACATCTATTTCGAAGGGTTTATGTTCCCAAGCTTTTTGCACGTGTTGTATTTATACTTTTCGAACTTTACTTTTAGTTTGAAGTAGGTAACCACTATCGTGCTGATGTACCGTAAAACGCTACTACATACATATAAGATTAAAGTTGTTTGGCAATTATTGTCTTCTGATGAGGATAACGTGCGACTTCACAGATCTGTCTGATCAAAGCAGGGATCCGTGATGGCTCAGTAGGAAGAGTGTCGAATTCGCAATGTTTGGATCGCCAGTTCGATACATAGTTGTATCACTGAGAAAGGCACTTAGATTTCATTTCCTTGGCACAATGTAACCAATAATGTGTCAGCAACCCATCCCCCTCCCCCCAACCCGCCCGCCCCCCCCCCAAAAAAAACAACTGGCCAGTGAAATATTAATTATATGCCAAGTGCATAGCTGTATAATAACTGATCGTGCCTTTGATTCATATTACAAGGTTTTCTCCGTGTTGTGATTGAAAATTAATGTAAAGAATATATGTCAGAAGATGGTTTTCTATTCACGATTTGGATTAAAAATATATACCAGTTTTATATAAGTCACGTCACAAATATCAGAAGCAAGATTTCATCACTCGTAGAAATCAGGATATTAATAAGTGTTATTGATTGGTGCTGACAGATATTGTACTGTCTGCTTAAATTTTCTCTAACATTTTACAAGAATTTCTTCCAGTTTCATTATCATCCAGTGTACCACTTATTCTAATTCAAAGATAAATCTATAATGTAGCCAGCGTCCTTTGGAAAGTCAAACAAAGACGTCGTCGATGCAATCATCTGTAGTCATCAATATTGGGAACATGTAGCAATTGCCACGACTCTTTCCTTTCTAATACAAAAATTTCGTCCGTTCATGATTTTATTTAAGAATGACAAAAATGTGTTTATCATGTCAATGTATCTAGTACATTTTAAAGGCCAAAGCTCATGAGTTAGATTGTATCCACTTAGGATGAATTAATTTGACAATAACGGATCATACTTTTTTAAGTCAACCTGAGGGTTTATCATTGATCCATGAGTGTAGTACTGTCATCCTACGCAGTGATTCCTTATCTTCATTTTATTCCATGGTGAATTTTATTACTTGTTTTAAGCTGATGTACGGAACCTCAACACAATAAATGGCTACATTGGTCAAATAAAACTGAAGTTCTACCAATGAAAGTTGGAACATCAGTTGTTAACGTAGATAGGTAGATTTTGTTTTATGAACGTCATTCCCTAAATAACTAAAATAAGTCCTCGGGCGTTAAATCATCCTAAGGTTCTTTGATAGAATTCTCACAAAAAAGTTTATCACTTGGGGTGTACGTTGATGCACTAGACAAATATGTGTTCCACTGACAGGGGAGTACACCATGGCTCTGGCCAGGTGGTTTCATTGTATTTTATTCTATCTTGGATAGGTAACCATTTTCGTTTTCACAAATAAAGTTTCACTATATGTTGAATACTATTTTATCTACCGATAAATAGTTCTAGCCACATCATTTTGCAGGCATTAAATAGGCTTTATAAGAAATTGATGAACAATACGCCCGAATATTTTGCAGGCATTAAATAGGCTCTACAAGAAATTGATGAACAATCCCCCCGAACAGTGATCGTATAAAAGAAACATAAAATAGTTGTATAAAATAATTCTTGCGTTAAATGCATGCTGGACACTTTTCACATTAAATAACTGAAAAGAATTTTCTCTGCGTGCAGAATTGTTTTGTTTATTCAGTGATAGAATTTTGTCAACTGTGACTCCAAGAAGTTTGTCGTCAATTACGCATTCAAGATTGTCATGCAGGTACTGTACAGAAAAATCCTTCAGAAGTCTACATTACTTTGTGAAGTACCAATTAATAAAACATTGCGTTGTTTAACAGAATGAATGCACATAACACTGTTGGTACACCAAGGTACTCTCAATTATGTCATCTGCAGTCATAAATATATCACTATGGGAACACACTTGTGTACGTCATTGATAAACAATAAAATCAGTAGGTTTCGCAGAATTGACCCTAATGGAAATCCTGCAGTAACCCGTGGGCTGATCATTTAAAACCCTACATAACAAATGATTTCGGGTCCGTTTTCAAAAGGAGCTAAAAACATACATGTATTGTTGAATTGGTACATCCGTAAATTCACTATTTCAGTAGTAATAGTGAAGTGCTTTTCTTAAATCTAACGTTTGAACACAGATACAATTCCCTTTTTATATTATTATACCAAGCAACCCCCACCTCTTGTGGGATCGGGGATGTGGAATAGGTCCGATGCGCCTCCTGCGTGTCGTAAAAGGCAGACAACCTGTCTGCACTGGGTTGCGAACCGCGTCTTTGGAGGAGACGATACCCGTATCTGACTGGAAAACAGGCCGGTTGTTGTCACTACGATGCCACATACACTATTTTGGCCCAACTTCAGTCAGACGGATGATCAGAAGGGCCCGGCCTGACCAATTGGCTAATCAGACCAAGCTATAGGGGAAGTATGAAAGACATTTTATTTCACTGATCTCCATGCTTTTGAAAGGTCACTACCATGATTAAAGGAACTCACTTTTCATTTGGAAGCTTATGAAGAACATAATCTCTAAAGGTGTTGGCTGATTTAGCTCAGTAACCTTACTTGGTTACAAGGATCTAACCAAATTCAGAGTCTTGACGTCATAAAATCCCTGCTAGCGCTGCGCACACCGACAACAAAGTAGATATGTCAAATAATCAGTGTGACAATGTCGTACTTAGGACATCTAATGCCACACACGAAAAGCAACCAAAATCCACTCCAAGAAGAAAGTGAGAAAATCACTGACTCTAGTGGACATAGAATCAGTGTACCACATAAGATTCCGAACTCTCCTACCGGGAACCAGTTAAATGCAGTTCAACAAATTATCAGCAGACCTCTGGCGCCACATGTAATCTACACTCCATACGAAACAAGAAAAGGACTAACAAATCAACTAGACTTGCAAAAGCATGGGACGATCCTTTCAAACTGTTTTATAAATCTGGGTGCCTAGAGAGTTTGGAGACTGGTAGATCCTCTGATGTCGCACCAGAAAAAAAACTTCCCAGAAGTCCTGTACTTCCACTACGTTCATACATATATCTGAAAATATAATACTATGAAAGTGGCGAAGACTAAAGGGAAATATTTACGAAAGTAATTTTCTATTGAAGAACTTGATCCAATAGCTCTTTGTCTTCAGGAGATTTTTTTTTAAAGGAAAACGATAGCTACTCTTAAACTTTTATATAAGTGTAGCAGCTTTTCAAGAAATACTGGTTAGGCTGTTAGATGCATGTGTATGAACATAAATAATAAATGTGGTTACAGTCAAATTAAGCTCAATATTATTTTACAGGCCGTAATTGTTCGTGTTTCGCTACATAAGACTCTTTCACTTGTTCAGTGTATCTCCCTCCACTCCAATCAATCAGTCTGATTTTAGCTATCTTATGGATCAGTTGCCGGTGCCATTTTGTTTTCCTTCGCTACTTTAACGGCCACCATACACTTTGGGCTGCAAACATGTCAATGAGAGAGGGAACAAACAAGAAGACTTTGTTCCAAAAAAAACAATCTTTGCATTTTTTATAATAGGTCGTACCTGCATCCTGCCTCTGGATCCCCACTCGTCCTTAGATTTGACTATCTGTAGTCCCTCTCTTTTGCTTGATCTCTCTAAGAATGCTGGTGACGACCTATACAGTAGTGACCACTTTCCAATATATTTAAGAAGCAATATTTCCCATACTTCAAGGGATATAGAACAACGCAGATTGGGATATGTTTCAATTCCCTTTGCGAATCAAATCTGGCACCTGGTCGTCTTGACAGGGAAGTAGATCCAATACACCTGTTTATAAAGATACTCGCGGCTGGTGCTGAGGATATAATACCAAAAGCTTCGGAGTTTCATAAACGTATCAGAAAACCATAGTTTGACCATCCATGCAAAGAAGTCAGATGAGAACGAGAAAAGGTCCTTCAAGGTTTCAATACCAATCCAGCAATGAGAATCTGAATAAATGCCGTATATACCGTCAGAGCTTAAACCCAATCCTAACATTAGAGACAGCAAGAGGGAAACATGGACAGAAAATGCCCCTATTGTTCATCTTGAAATCAGTATGGAATATGGTACGAATATGTATCGGCGACAAATAGTCAGCTTTATCGAACATTTAAAGAAATCTGATGAAATGGTCACAGCTGTGCAAGAAATAACCAATACACTGACCGAAACATTCTCGAAGAACTTTTGAAAGAGAATTTTTCTGAAAACTTCCGCCGTGTCAAAGACCAGAAAGAAAGACCCTTCCCAATTTCAAATCTGCTAAAGTATTCGCATACCCTCCCATTCGTTTGCACCCCCTTCCATTTTAAAAAACGAAAACATGAAGGATATAAAAATGCACAACACTTAGTAATTTCATTCATTGATTTATAATTTATAACCTGACTGTTGCCAAGGGATCCCCAACGCTGACAAATTATTGGCGTTCCAACCGAAAAGGAAGCTTCCGATGTAAACAAGCAAACGGACTGTTCGCTGTCCATTTCTTGTTTCTAGAATAGTACATTTCAGTTAAAACTGTGTCGTCTGTGCACAGTATTTGCAAGGTCTAATTTTAATATTTCTAAAACAAACTGAACAAGCGATTGGAAGGAAATATTGAATGTAAATCTAGAATTTAAATTTATGAATGATAAATGTTAGAATGCTCTGTATCTCGAAGTAAACACACTACTATCAGATGTTCAATGTGGATTCACCCGTCAGAGAAGTTCAATTTGGCCATCTTGTCCGACTTAAACCATTTATTTGAAACATTTGAGTAGGAACATATAGTTGCCGTTTGTTTGACTTGGAGAAAGCTTACAACCTATTCAAGCTAGGTCTAAGAGGCCGCCTACCAAATTTTATCTCCATTTTTTTTAAACATAGAAACTTCAGAATAAGGTAGGCAACACACATTCTGAGAGCTATTCTCCGACGATGGGTGTGCCTCTGGGCAGTCCCCCTATTCAACATCCATATTAACATCATAGTAAAATGCCTTAATCCATGAAATGACTGCTCACTTAAGTCTTCATACTATTGAACGTCAACTGCACAAAAGCATAAAGAAGTTCAGCAATGGCCAGGAGAAAGCGGGTTCAAATTGTCAAAAACAATAACTGTATGCACTTTTGTCGATTGCATTGTATTCATGATCCCAAGGGCGTCAAAAAATTCAAAATTGTTTTGGGTGACACAACATCAAATAGTTCTTCATGCAGATGACATCAAATGCCTGTGTCTCACAGGGTGGAAGTCAACAACTCGACAAGAATGTTCTCCACTGTCAGTGGACACTAACTCGGCACTCAGTCTGCTCAAGGTCACCCTTCAGGAGGTATGCAAGAGTCAATTATGTCAGTCAATGACGTGATCGGAAAACTACCTCATCTCCCATATTTGTTCCATACGGGGATGCCTACCTCCAATAGCGGATTTTGATGCCTTTAACTTCGTTTTGGAGTTTGCATTCTGCTTCTTTGGCAAGTATGACAAATATGTTGATTTATACAATATTTGAAGTCAGTATATGGAATCTCAGTACCACTTTACAGGCTATGCTAAATGTAACATTGGCTTCCAAAAATTGTTTGGCCTCCGGAAAGTTCATGCCTTCTAATGTTTCACACTTTGGATCTTTTTCTCATCTTTCCACCGAGGAAAATCTCTAGAATATGATTTATATTCTGTCTGCCAATTCGCACATGAGATTTTCTCTGAGCAGAACTATCCGCCTTGACCAAATGTTAACATATGGGACAGACATGTTTCCTCTTGCAGGCATTATTCACGATCCTTTCTTAAGACCACGTGTCACAGCAATGGTTGAAGATCTGGTTGGTTTCCCATAACGACATAATAATATTTCGACATCTGAGCTCATCACCCGCCTCAGAGCCCAACAAGGAAATAGAGATTTACGTTAATTTCGTGAGTCTCTCACGACAGTGTTACACAGGGTTATATACTATTCACTTAAATGACTCTACATACCGCCCTCAGAACCCTAGTTCTATGCATGGTTTGAAGAACAACACTTTGTTGTTTGCTCAGCAGGGCGATTCTTGAAAGGTGTATAATTCAGTTAAACTGAAAGTCATCAAACAGCTGCTTTAGCTTGGGGTGACTAGCTAATTGATCAGATCGGGCTCTTCTGACCACGTCCAGCTGAAGCTGACGCCAAAGTAGTGTGTTGGATCTGAGTCTCAACCTTCGGCCTCTCTTCTACTCAACTACCAGAAACCCCTCCTCCAATGGCATGGGATGCAACCCACGGCAAACAGGTTGCCTCCACTCAGTCTCATCTTACGGCATGCAGCGAGGATGTACCAGGTCGAATTTTACAACCCTAACTCTACCGAGTTGGGGTTATGAGAGAGAAAGAGAGAATAAATAAATTATACATTGAATAAAACTCAATACTGTGTGATGCATTGGACTGAAAACTAGAGTAAGTGTTTTGATCTATTTTGAGTCCAGGTTTAAGATATATACCGTTGAGAGTAGTAAGCAATGGATACATAAATAATGAGTTGGATTAACTCTCGTAAGTGTGTTTTCTTTCTTTTCCATAGCAGAGAATCTAATTAGGAAACGTCTCTATATAGTTTGCTTCCATAACATTTCACATGTAAATTCAACGTTGATCATATATTTTCCTGATGGTCCATGATCGAGCCTAAGAAATTTGTTCATAAAGAGTACTACAAAAGTGGTTAGCAATAATGAAGTTCAGTACTATGAGCATAAACAATGTCAGGTCAACAATCTGGTATGTCTATAAATTATGCAGGTAAAGTTAAAATAGGGATCATGTTTAAGCGGAGAGGACGATTATGGTCATGATGATGTACAGAGATGAAGGCACAACCGGAGTAAAACCTTCATGTCAGCTACCCAAGCTGTCTTTACCACGACTCGTATTAAATTCTAGGGCTTTTGACATTTGTCCATGATGTACTTAGTATGTGGAAGGAAAGTTAGCTTTAGGATAAAATTAAGTTCTAAACATGTGTACCCCTGCACAACAGAGACAAGGAGAACCCTCAAGATAGAATTTTTGTTCATCGTGTATTTTTCCGAATTTGCAGAAGTACATACAACAGTTTTTGAGTTTAGAAATTTGAAGACGTTTTCTCCTGATCATGTCAGAACCAACTCTATTTAAGCATATATATAGCTGATGTTCAATAGCATGCATACCTTTTACCTATAATTAATCGATCAAAATGTACTCAATGTATAATGACCAGTCATTTCCTAGATTAAAGAAGTTTACTATGTTGTTAATTTTTATGTTAAAAATAGTATCAGACAATATAATGCCGTGAGGTAAATCCATATGCTGAGGATAGCTTTCAGAAAGTCTGGTACCGATCTTACCTCTGAAATTTCTATCATATTAACATATGTTAGGCAGGCAGCTTTCTGCAAGACGATGAACATGGCTACCACATGTTCTTTCTTTATAAATGCTTCTCTTATGAATGTTTGAAGTCTGACAACATGATCAGTTGTGCTTCACTGATGTCTGAATCCATGTTGAAAGACTGATCGTAGTTTCCTGGGCTCAGGATACAGTTTATTTATGAGAGTAGATGGATCGGTATGACCCTTGCCAAATTCGGTTACATGTATCACTGTTGCCAAATTTGATTACATGTATCACTGTTGCTTTTGCCAAGTAGCGCATTGAGGACTCTTTGGAGAGTTTTAAAATCAGGTAGTAATTATCACCTGGTCCTACTGAAGTGTCATGGGCTCCAAAAAGATAGTCTATTAGCTCCCTGGGACCACAATGTACTCTTTAGAGTTAAAGGATTCGAAGATCCTTTCCTTACAGATTTCTGAAATGGCGGAATCTTTCAAAATGGTTCTCTCGTGAAGAATATTTGAAGAATGTTTCCACCAATGTGCTTGAAATTTCTGGCAGTATAGTTGCCAATTTATTAGATTTTCTTTCAATGCTTCCCACAATTGTTTTTATTTTTGTCTATGATATTTGAAACCATATTCCTTACTTATTGGATGGAGGAGCGAGAGTTCAAAGTAAGGACGGAATATATTTGATTTCTCGTGCTCACTGAAATGGAACGATGGACTTTACTCCGTATTTATTAAGGTTTTTGATTGTTGGATTGAGAATGAAGTCTTTAAGAACCTCTCTCAGTCCTTTGATGGCGTCCAACATTATTACACCATGGTTTGTTGACACAGTTATGAACCGGGATGTTTTTCGTATTGTATCCCCAGAAACATCTTTAAGTATGCTAGTAAATAAGAGTATACGAACCGTTAAGATTTCTAAAGGATCAGTTGTCAAAGTAATTTGCAGAGAAACTGAAACATTTTGCCATCAGCTTTATTAAATTTCCCTCTCTGGAGGTTTGTGTATATTTTCGTTGATATTGGAAAATAGTCACTACCTCATAGATCTCCAACAACCTCCCAAGAGAAGTCTAGTAAAAAGTGATGAATCCCAGATGGCTAGATCCAAGGACGAATATGATTCTTTAGTAGGATGTACGTAGGGACAGGTGTTATAACTGAAAAGTTAAAGATTATGTTTTGAAACGAAATCTCTTATTTCTCCCCTCTGTCATTAATATCTTTCCAACTCCAAAGTGTATGGCGGCCACTAAACGAGTAGAATAAAGGGGCTGATAACGGTTCCATAAAAAAATAGCAATCCAGTTAGTGTTAAATATGTAGTCAAGGTAAGGATATTTGTTTTAAGATACACAGATGATGGGAGGCAAGTTTGGTATGTTGGTATCTCTGTTTGCATGTATGTAGGTAGGTACGTAGGTAGGTATGAGTTTACGCCATCTCAGCGCAATTGTGGCTATATAGCACACAATAAAGGTAAACATCGAAAAATGTAAAAACGAATGGAACAATAAAATTAAGAAGATAAACTTTCAAAATAAATGTAAAGATGACGCATAGCAAAATAATACAAAACGTAATAATGGCATTTTTTACAAAATTTCAAAAAAAAACATATTCCTTAAAACATATGGTCATTTATTATAGAAACCGCAATTCCTCAAAAATTCCAAAGTTTTCTACGGTGGTACGCCATCGTACATTTTTTATGCAGTTCATGTGAAAATACTTCTGTCTCACAAGGTAGAAGTAGACACACACAACAAGAATGCGTTCCACTGTTAGCGGACGCTGGTACGGTATGCACTCTGGTCGAGGTACATTGTACTGGACATATGCACTAATCAAGTCTGTGTGCCCGAAACGCAAGGGGCATAAAACGACATTATTTGTTCTATACAAGGGATGTTACTCTCCAACAGTGGGTTTAATGTTCTTAACTTTGTTTGTGGAGATTTCATTCCACGTATTTTTCCAAGTATGACTAAAATACCAATTTAATGCACAGTTTTAAGCCAACATATGGAATATTCCATTCTGAAATGAGTGACTGCAAAGAAGCCTTTGTTGCCCTATCTGCCCTTTCATTGCCCTTTATACCAACGTAAATAGACCGCCAACAGCACAGAATATTATCCCAGATTGTATGAGAACATCATCTTTTTGTAATTACTGGTATATCAACGGGTTATCACATTTAAGTTTTGCAAGGCTTTTAATGTGGAAAGGGAATCTGAAAGAATCATTAAATTTATTTCTAGAAGTTTCCATGTAATTCAAAGTCGTTAGCATTAATGTCATTTCTGTAGTACAAATGACAGCTTTATCCGGTAACCGATTCGAGATAGTGTTATCGACTGTTGCCACTTTATCTCCATCTCTCTAACCGTTTCTATACAGGGACTAATGGCTACAATAAGTCTCTGATTTCAATGAATATTACTCTGCAAAACATTAGCATTTAAGGACCTTTTACATTTACAAAGATTAGATATTATTTTGGGAGGCTATCATAACCAGGGTAGTAATTTTGGAACACAACATTTTGCAATAATTGGAAAACTCAATGAGGGGCTTCTGGGTGAGAACTAATCCTTATGCCAAAAGGTGGATTGAAAATTTGTTTCAGTGTACAATATTTGCGTACAATATTCGTTATTGAGCCTAAAGACCATGTCATCTGCAGGATAATATGGATTAGAAGATATTCTGGCGGAGTATTGGAGAGTCAATTTCGTTCTTCTAAGAAACGTTGACGGCTCATTTGCCTCAACAAGGAGGTTTTCCGAATGGTAATTTATAGATGCTTGCAGACAATGTCTAAGTCCCTGACTGTGCATCAGATCCAGCATCGGGAGGTAAGATTTAAACGCTGGTCCGTACGCAGTCAAATTACATTCAAGTTTCGATCCTTGCTGAGGATCGTGTACACGAAATAAGACCTTCCGAACAGCTCCTTAATATGTGCTTGCTACTACTCGTATTAAATCCGGGGCCTTTGACCTCTTACCCTACGGTATCCAATATGCGGAATATCAAATTAGCCTGCAGTCGACAATAAGCCAAAGCATTTGGTTTACTCTGCAAAAGGAATAAGACAACTGTCATGTTCGAGCTTTGTGTCATCATGAATACAATATAATCGTCAGAAGTACATATAGTTTTCGCTTTCGAAAATTCTTACCCTTTTTCTTGTGACATTTCTGTTTAAGCTTATCTGGAGTTAACGTTCAAGTATTCATGCTCTGGTCTATAGCAAATTCAAACCGTATTCGCATATAATAAGCAAACGATTACTGGATTAAGGCATTTCGTCGTGCCGTTAATTTTGAAGTCGAAATAGGTGAACGACAATATGCTGGCCTGAGGTACACCCATCTCCTGACGATGACTTTAAGAAAGGGTAATGCATGCCTTGACTCTAAATATCTTTCAGAAACGTGGAGATAAAGTTAGGTAGGCGGTTACATAGAACTAATCTGAATATAGCATTCATTATGCCGTACTTCCATATGGTGTCATAAACTTTTTACAAGTTAATATGGACGGGAACTATGTGTTCTTTACTCATGAATGTTTTCCAAATAAAAAAAATTCTTTGAGTCTGATAAGATGGTCTATTGATGCTCTTTTTTTTTCTTTGGTTAGATCTAGCCGGTTTCTCGAAACAGATAAAAATGAAGACAGAGGTAAGTTGGACATGTAGCAAACACATAATCAGCAAGCAATGTTGTATTTATACTATGCAATCATCGGATGCCTTCTTTAACGTCTGAAACCAAACTGATCTTGACGTCAGTATTCTATTACACAGGGAATGAGATCATGCAATGAAGTATTGCATATTTGCTAAGTACTATTGAAGGGTTGTGATAATTAAACGTTCTGCGGTGAAAACCATCGAACTATTCATCACAAATGGGATTTTTTCGAATCAGAAGCGTGTAGTTTTTAATGATATGCCAAAAGGGAACAATGCTCGGGGTAGTTTTGGTCAAAATAAGGTCCCAGTGGCATTCAATTGAAGCGTGCAAGCTACCATTCAAACAGGCGAAAATAATTCTTTTTCATGATAAAAGCAACATAAATGTGCTTGTGCAATATCTACTTTATGCTTTATTGATACTACTATACAATTGTACAGGCATTTTCAACTTTTCAAATTTCACAATTGATAGGAAAGTCGCAAACTTTCTCCATTTTGATGACCCCTGTCTGTCCCCAATGTAGTCAGCAAGATCCTTGTGGCTACAGAGAACTTTGGTCTAGAACTTACAACAATTATCCTTTACACAAAGGACATTTGCCTAATTTTTCCCAGGATTATCTACAAAGAAACATAGAAGACCCAATAAGAATTTCCGGAATGATTTTAACTTAGTTAACACTAACAAATTTATTTTATTATATATTGTGTTATCACTTTAAAGTGTAAAAGAGCATTTATTGTACATGTTCGTTCCAAGTCAGGACAGAAATATCGGAAAAGAACACTATTTATATAGGTCTGGAAGTTTATAACGTGAATGTTGATGCCAGGACCTCGATGGAGGCTTTCTGAACATTATGAATCCAGCACTGACCATCAAACGTGAATTCGCTGTTAGAGAAGTTCTCAACAATTATGTTATGAATGTTCTGTAATGGTGTCCTGTTATCACTCAGTTCACGAATGCGGTTCATGAGGGCGATATAAATAGAATAAAAATTATACTTAAACAAGGACATGCTTCTTCTATAGTCATTCCCATCTGTCAAAGTTCATGACAGAGTGCATGGATTTCATTATGAAAACAGGCAATGCTTGTCACAACAACTTTCCTTGAAATAGCTGCATCTGTCGTAAATCCTGACGATGGTAAGGGTCAGAAAAGGATGGTAATTTACATAAAGAAAATGATGTTCGATTATTGAAAACACCCATACGTGGGTTGGATGAAAACAAAACGGACAAAATCAGTAGCTGTATTTTCTTATGCAAGCAATAAATTGGACAACATGTTGAAGATAAAAATAGTCGAAAACAACGCATGAACTGAAAAGCAGTGAAGACGACATAAAGGTGACCACAGATAAATTAAAATAACTAATTAGACATTTAAACTCTTTCAACACCAACGTGTATTACCAAAACAAATCCAGGACACAGTTTGATTTTGGTTGATCAGATTTTACCTGAAATGTACAGAGAACAGCGAAAGGTCTGCTAAGACACCTTCTGACTGACATTGTTGAATCTGTTCATGAAAGTTAATAAAGCCTATTTCTGGTATTGAAGAAAATGAGTAGAGGTCATTTTATCCGCTGATGTGTGGCCGGTACTCGGGCAAGTAATGTTTGAATACATTAACTCTCCGGGCCAGCGGATATATGGGTTTTTCTACACGTATCTTGATTTTGATAGGTGTGACTTTTCCGTGAACGTTGTACTTGTGCTAGGCAATGAATCAATTAATGAGAAAACAGAACAACAAAGCAATCTCCTGCCCAAGCCCGCTGACGTCGTATAAGTTAGCAATGATCCTATTGCCCCTAATTATACCTTGTATTAACCAAATAATTGTGTTTTACCAATTAATTATCGCCGTGTTTGTAATGACATAAACAAAGTAGGCTATTATTTTCTCCGATACACAGTGTTTTCATCTCACAGTAGTACATGGAATGGTTCGGTGAGATAGCGTTCCAGTATGAGATGTAACAAGTTTATGATTCTGTTCAAACTGAGATTTAAAATGCTCAGTTTTACATATTATAAATAATTTCATAACTGATGGCAATAATAAAAGCTACTATAGCAAGACTTCCTTTACGAGTTTCATACCACACAGTGAATGATTAAATTTTGTTCTAAAATATTTGTTATTTATCAAATGTTCTGTTGAAACTGTTCATAGTGTGTTTCACATAGATACATTTAAACAAAACGTCAGCGTTTCATCTTTATTAGGTGACTGTTATGGGATGATTTACCAGTGTGTTACTATGATATGCTTCAGACTGCAAATACCAGAAAGTGAGGCTAGTTGGCTTTCAGGAGGGGAAGTAAAATACGAAAATTGATTCGCCCCGTTATGCAGCTAAAGTTAAATTCTAAGTTGTCTCGTTCATGAACATGGGTTGTGTTAGTACTGTAAATTTGGTTTTATTCATGAGATTTATGTTCGCATATATTTACAAGATTTATGATTGACAAGAGTGCAACTCGGGTTAAAATTAATTTTCACGTATGGGAAAGTAATATTAGTTTCATATTCGCATATTTAAATTTGCTCTAAATTTGATATATATTTTTCCAGATGTACCACATGCATTAAAAAATAACATGCATTTAAAGTGTTGGTATAAAGCAATTTGATATACCAATACTATTGGTATATCAAATTGTGATCCGCCCATGGCGCAATAATACGCGTATATAAACATTCTCGCGAGCGTCTGCAGTTGATTCTAGATCAATGATCAATTTCCTCACATTAGTCACTAGTGACGTATGAAAATAACGATGAAAAGTATTAATAATCCCATTTTCTAAATGAATTAATATGGTACACATTTTCATCACAATTCTTTCTGTTTTCTGTTCTCCCCTCCCCTCTCATGCATAACGGACAAACTGCGCAGAAATGTGGAGCGAGAGAGAAAAGGAATTTAGGCTGGATAAAAAACCTTGAAACAGAAATTACACCAAGTAACCTACAAGAATATGATTCGTTATAACGATACGTGTTCACTTTTCTTGGGATTTATCTACAGTGTTTATCAATGATACAAAGTTGCAAACCAGTAAATTCCTCGGTTACTTGGTACACATACTGTGATGCATTTAATGTTGTTTTGTAGTTTGTTTTTTTTTCTTAAACATACTATAATGTTCTAAATAATCGATTATTTTTTAAATATGAAAATGTCCAAAGGCCTCTCTCTCTCTCTCTCTCTCTCTCTCTCTCTCTCTCTCTCTCTCTCATCGTAGCAAGATACGGAATTTTAATCTGTGAAATGACGAACGTAGAGGATTTGCGTTTGTGTTATCACACGATATCTCTAGACTTAAGAATGATGGTAAAAGTTAAGTCAAACCGACCAAAGGATGAGAGAGAGAGAGAGAGAGAGAGAGAGAGAGGGTGTTATGGTCGGTTGTACTGTTGCTAAAGCAGAATAATGACTTAGATCAACTGTAAATATATTAAAATATTGTAATTACCTCTTGTTGGTTCGCCAGTTGGCTTAGTTTCTATTCCACATTAATTTCCATGCGCCGGTATGTGAATGGCGTTCATGTGAATGACGTAGCTATCCCAGTGTAAATAGTGCTCTACTGTACTTTTATCATTAAAACTATCTTTCATGTTTAAATCATAAGTGTGTATTATATTGATATAATCAATGTGGAGAAAAATAGAAACCAAGAAAAGAAAACAATCAACTTATCAATATGCAGACGTGATTGTAAATAGCCACTAAATGCATAGAACTACATTTTGTAGCTGACCCACTCGGGGATGTGAGGAGTTCATTCACTAGGTCAATACACGGCTGCCTGTAGTAAATCTGAACTCCGTTCAAAGGGCAAATATATGTATTTATATGTGATATAAATAAAATATATGTACAGTATGTACGCTGTATCAATGATATACCACTCGTTGTATAAATTTTTCATTAAAAGGAAACTCAGCAAACTTCGTTTCCTTTTAATGAAA
>JAECUM010043867.1:0-36103 GCA_016617855.1 Megalonaias nervosa
GAGGATAAGTCATCAAACTGAATTGTACAATGTATGTTTTCATGGAATGACTAGATCATGGTGAGGGACATTGGAAGACATCCAAACGTTTCTAGGAGCTTAAACAATCTGCATCTGCCGACAGGTTCAGTATCCTTTGTGAGGTCAATCATTGCTGTATAGAATGGTCTTCTCTGTTCTCTGCAACTCTCTAGTAAATGTCTAACTGTGAAACTCATGTAGATGGTGGACCTTTCTGCTCTGAAGCTGTCTTTTAGGGCAGAATCGATTTGTAAGTTTCTGAAGTCTGTTCAGGACAATTGGAGCAAACACTTTTCCTATGTTGCTCAGTGGGGAAATACAAAGATAGTTAATGCAATAACTCCTGTCGCTTTTGTTTTCATAGAGAGTGAAATGTTGTGTCTCTCACGTCTTGTAGTACTTCACCCTCTTTCTAGCATAGACAAGAAAACTTGTAGGGGTGTTTGAATAGGATAGATTTCACTCACTTGACAGCATCTGGTGTGCTTTCTTTGGAAGGAGATTTTCCATTTGCTAGGCTATCCATGGCCTTGCTGAGTTCATCAATGGCTGGTTCACTGTTGCGTTCACCCAAGGTAGGTCAGCCCTTGATGGTGTTGAGGGCTATGTCATTCATATTTTTCTGGACTACAGCTCCAAGTAGTGTTCTACACAGCACTCCACTTGCTTGTCACATTCATTTATGGTCACCCCTGTAACTAAATTTACAGGGGCTATCGTTTCTGTGTAGGATCTATTGACTTCTTGATTCCACTGTACATGCCACTGATGTTGCATGTATCTGCTGTCTATGTGTTCTGACATAGCTGCAGTCAACAGTTATTGAAACAGTGTCTTACAGTCTGTTAAACATTGCTTATGGCAGCTCTAATTGCCTGTAAGGTCTTCTGGTTTGAGGCACTCTTGTAGTTGAGAAAGGCAGTGCCTCTGGTCTCAATGACTGGGATCATTTCACTAGAGTTTGCTTCAAACCAATCATTCATATTCTTCTGCTGGCCAAAAAATGACAAGACTGCGCTATAAATAACATTTGTCAGTAGCTCCCATTTCAGTTGGGGACTTGTGTCTGTTGGAGCCAAGTGTTGCAGGGCATCAGTGTACAGCTGTGACATCTTTGTCAGCTGTGGTGCCTAAATTGATGTGGCAAATTCCTTTATGTTACTGTGGAGACCCTGTGTTTCCCAAGTATCAGGGGCTCTTGGTGCCATTGTTATAGTCCAGTGGAAAGGGGAACCAATACAACTGGAACTGGTTCTGCTGCACGTATTGCTGGTAAGTTGTATATATTGACATCAAACTGCCTTAGGAGTCCACTCCAGATTATCTTGTCCGGGTTTACTTCATTAACAATTTATATAAACACTATGGCTATATCTGTAAAATAGAATATATGTATATTTGCATGAAAAACTCTGGGTATAGTTGTGCTATAGATAACAGGTATATTTGTATATAGGTAAATTTGCATGGTAGAATATATATATATTCACATAATAGACTTAGCTATATTTGTATATTAGAATATGATATATTTGTATAACCAACTACAGGTTTATTTGTATCACTTTAGGTGTATTTGTATGACAAAATCATGTGAGTTGATGGTATGGCCCAGTATCTCTAGTGTGTCAATTCATCAGCAATTGCTTGTAATATTTTGGAGTCCATATTTCTGATCCAATTTCAATGAAGCACTGAATACGGATTTATACCATCAATATATTTAAGGAGTTCAATAACGAGCAAGGTCCATCAACATTAGTAAGGTGGTCTTGGATCAAACCCCATTTCTGATTCGGCTTTCATTACACTTGGAATATATGCTTATGTCATTAAGGTCTCAAAGCAATTACTCTGAACTTAAATCAGGCTTTGCTTTATTAAATCAGGTGTTTGTTTGTGCATCCATGATAACCATCTTTTGGTACAAATTTGCTGTCATTGTGCGTGAAAAATGGGTAGGTATTGTTAGTGCATTTCTGATGCATAGACATAAACTCGTTGTGTAACAAAACGTCCCTGACACTTTAAAATAGTATTGCTATATTGAAATGCCTGAAGTATATTATCACAAATATAGTTATTATTCTATGGCATTTAATACATTAAAATGGCATTAGTCGTGCAGTACCTTAGATTTATATTTGGTTATTTTTTGTGGTGAATTTGTTAAACTTTGTGAATGCAAATGTACAGCAAGGTATATCAGACACAAATTATTTAAGTAATTATACTAAGAACTATTGCCAAACATTTTGTTGTTGAGTAATGCCTAGTTTTTCTCTCAAAATAATATAATTAGGTCATGCAGCCATGGTTCGTTGTAAATGGAATGATATAAATGAGTTTAAAATGTCTTATTCTGACTAACCAATCCAATTTTGTCTTTAGCATGAAACCAGAAATGCTTGTATTTTGTTAGGTCTGATAGTGAGGCAACTAAGTGTTCAAAATATTATTTTGTTCCACAGTTTCACTACATATATGAATTTGCTTTCACAAGTTTATATTTGTCAGTTATCTAGGTGAGTGATATCAGGTCTACATGGGCATTTTGTTCCCATTTCATAGTGGTTATACAGCACTATGATCATGAGAGACCATTCCATGTGGTTATTCAGCACTATGATCATGAGAGACCACTCCATGTGGTTATTCAGCAATACTGTCAGTTGGATTTTCTACTACTTTCTGGTCATTTATCCAAAAGAGATCCCATTCTCTATGGTTGCCTTTCCTATCATTTATTTGTACATTCAGTGAGAGATCTTGTAAATGACTTGGGAACTGACAGTGTTCATTATAAAGTATTCTGCTGTTTTATTCTAATGTTAGGAGGCTGCTATGTTGTTAATCGATAAAACTGCATGACACATCTTTACATTTTCATTCTGGAAATTCAGAGATGCAAATAAATAAAGGGTACATGTAGTTGTCTCATTATTTAACACTGCAATATGAACTGAAGAAAAATAAATGCAAAAGAATGGAAAGTAAACCAAAATGAAACTTATACAATTGAAAACTAGAATCTGATTTGAGTTTTATGCTTGAGAGTTTTTGTTACATAGGAAACACTTGCACTTGGAGCATGGAAGAAACCTGATTGTTTTTTGGGGTTTTTTTAAATCAAAGATCAAGATCAATATGACTGCAGAAAGAATATAGTTTTTACACAATAATATCAGTTCTACCTGAACCAAACTATGTAGATGGCTTTTAGTTTAGGTTAGAAGGAAGGGTATCAATGTTTGGAGTGAAAAATTCATACATAAAGCTGATTCCAATAAACTGTCATCATCATCATCATTAAAGTCATTCTGATTGTTGCCATAGTTAATGATTGGTTCATTTTATATTATAGCAGAATAGGAGATTAGTTATTATTTTTTTTAAAGATACTGTCAATTATGTTCAGTTGTAATCATCCTCTCAGTTGTTGTAGGAAATTGCATGTTATTATTATTATTATTATTATTTAAGGAATGCCTGTTGCTAACAGAATATGTATGATACAATAAATTAAAGACATTTTATAATGAGAGGTTCTGACATTTTGTTATCACATTAATCTTGGTACAGAACATATACTGCATTGGCTGGAAAGATTCATTTTTAGATTCATCCAGTGGCTGTAGGGCAGTGGGTAACATGTCAGCCTTTCAGTAGTATTGGGGCTACTAATGCTATGGGCACCAGTGGGAATTTTAATATTACAGTCCTACCTGTTTATGTCGACATCCTCGGGCCCGAGGAAATATTGTCGACATAGGCAGATGTCGAGATAAGTGTTGGGGGGGGGGTGTTTCTGAAAAAAAGATACAAGTTAAATTCGTCAGTAAGGGGTGACCTGTCGTCAGTGAGTAGCATTTACACTTTGAGAAAACAATGCAAATTTTGATTACATTAAGACAAAACCAGTGTCAAATACACTTGTATATTGACAAATTACATTTTGGTTACCTTTGCGTAATAAAATCCACAATAAAATATTGCATCGGTCACATCCTGATATGAAAAACATTCACTACGATTATTCAATGTCAGCATAAGCACATGGTTGCATAATTGTTATTTACACGCTTCAAGTACATGTACTTAAATTGGCATAGATTTTGGTCAGTCTGTTCCCATCTTACTGAGGCTACCAAGGGGATGGGGCTATTCACAGGGAAATGAAAACCTGTCAACAAGTTGGTTTAAACAGTACTTGTATTTAGTTGCAGAAGTCATCGTGAAAAGTACATAAAAGCGAACAAGAGATATGCGGCTGATATGATTAATGAAGGCATAATATTGTATACATTGACACATGTTAATGAGGTATTAAAAGAAAATCATTCTTACAGTACAATATTGTAACAATGTCAGCTCAATACATTTAAAAATTTTCACAGACATCTTTGCAAGATGCCTCACCCTCAGCTTCCTTAACAGCCAGATATTTAGTTTCTAGAGACTGTAAATTTAATCTGAGTTTACACTGCCGTTGGTAGCCATCGTAAATATAAATAAAGTTAAAAAGGAAACTTTCACAGCACAATAAACTTGTTTTAATCACTCATCACTTTGGAAAATGCAAGAATCAGATCAGATTTCATTGCTTTTATTTAAGTCACCGTGAGAAGCCAACTTTATAGGACCAAACAAAAGCCTGTTGTTTTTTTTAATCCGACCGCGACATTAAAGCCTGGCGGCAAGATCAACTAATTGTTGAATAAAATACAGGTCGGAACTGGCCGCTTGCCGACATAAATGATTAGGCGAGAAAATTAAAGCCTGGCGGCAAGATAAGTGTTGAACAAAGTTTGGGTCAGAACTGGCAGCTGGTCGACATAAATGATAAGGCGGTAAAATTAAAGCCAGGCGGCAAGATCAACTAATTGTTGAACAAAGTATGGGTCGGAACTGGCAGCTTGTCGACATAAATGATTAGAAAACAAAGGATTTGTTCAGGCTGGGACCAAGGGCTTCTGTTGACATGTACGTTTATTTTTTTATCTCGACGTCGACATAAGCATGACAATTTTGGTAGTAATAGTAGACCAAGGGACCGGGACTTTGCTTTTTTGTCCAAATAGGCGGCTTGTCGACATAAGTGATGTCGATATAAGTGGGTAGGACTGTACTGCTGCCATGTTGTACCCACAGTATTTTGTAATAAAATGTTTGGGCACACAGCAGTTTAGCATTTTGTAGTAAGGGAACAAAAGGAA
Source organism: Megalonaias nervosa (assembly GCA_016617855.1). Lineage (NCBI taxonomy): Eukaryota > Metazoa > Mollusca > Bivalvia > Unionida > Unionidae > Megalonaias > Megalonaias nervosa. Next base: position 5,238 of record JAECUM010043867.1, read on the forward strand.
TAGGAAATTATTTTTATTTAAAAAATACTGCCAATTATGTTCAGTCATAATCATCCTCACAGTTGTTATAGGAGATAGTATGAGATTATTATTTTTATTATTTTTATTATTATTATTAATATTAATATTATTATTTAAGGATTGTTCCCTTGCCCATTATTAACAAATCATGTATGAGAAAATTAAAGAAGTTTTATAATGAGATGTTCTGACATTTTGTTATCACTTTGAACTTTTTGCAGATATGTCCATCATTGGCTATAGAGATTCATTTTTAGATTTCTCCAGTGGCTGTAATTCTGTGGGTGACATCACTACCTTTCAGTAGATTAAAGGGTGATTAACTCTATGAGCAGCAGCGTGAATTTAATATTACTGCTGCCATATTGTGACCGTAATATTTGTATTAGAAATGACTGGGTACAATGGGAATTTATTAAAATGTCATTTCCATTTAGGCGCCATACCTATCTTTCTTTTTTTTTTTCTTTTTGAAGAGGGTACAAAAACGTGACAACAGGCACAGGGAATAGTATTATTGAAACAGAACCACAGCTTGAACTTAAGACCAGATGTAAAATATGGGTCCTGCCCAAAATAAAAATCAAACTCCTATAACTAGAATTATAACCCTATAACTCCCTTACAATCCCCTTATAAATAAAACTAAACAATTCCTTACTACCTCAAACATCTATGATAATAGAGAGCTGATGCGAGGTGTAGGGAAAGAAAGGGTAGGAATGGTGAATGTTTGCAAACAAATGTACCATCTCTCAGTAGTACCTATCCAAACATGGAGTGATGTGGAAGAGGAAGGAATATTTACGTGCAAACATACCATCACTCATATCTATCCAAATATAGAGTGATGTGGCAAAGACTAGGAATGTTCATATATTATTTCACAAACATATGAGTGATAGAGTATCATGTATGGTATAACAAAAGGAAAGGGTGCTAATGTTTATACTGTCACATAAAGATAAATTATATAAACAAGTATAAACAATATCACATGTGGAGTAAAAGATTCACAGGAACATACAATGATATACTCATGTCTATCAAAGACAGTATGATGGGATAAAGGTAGGAAAACAAAAACAACTAACGCACCATACTTGCATACTGTCAAACACGAAAAGTAAATATAGCAATATGAACCAGAGTGCATTCATACCATTTGACAATGGTGATAAAATGTCACAATCCTGTCTTCTGTTTCAATCTATAAACATAGAATCAGAATATCCATGGAACATTGTTGAAGTTCTGAAGCTACTGACTCAATATAGAACCATATTTGGGTTGCACAGAGTAAATTGGTATTTTAAAAATATTTTCGTCTTATTCTAAAAAAAGTATATGTTTGTCATTAAGTGAATTTGTCCATCACTCAATCCTGTTAAAATTCCAATACAAGACCATACAGTTAGTTCAAACATACTTTTATATTCCTATAACACTCATACCATCCCAAACCTGGAACTGCATGGGCCCAATGGGAAATGTAATACAAAAATGATTATACCTGCATACTCAAAAATTTACTTACCAACACCTACAAATACTGACCAACACAATGTCAATGAAAGAGGATGTAAAGTGGGAGAGTAAGAAGGAGTAATCAATATAACAGACAATATACATCTCACATACATGCATACATATACATACATACATACATACATACATACATACATATATACATACCTACATACATACACAAACACATAAATACATACATATATACATACATACATACATACATACATACCCAAAATGGAGAGAATGTTTGGCTTGGTTTGGTGTTCTGGGTTCTTGATTCATCCTTTATTCAAGTTGAAATAACAGTGTTGGACCAGAATTATAAGGATGAGTTTTGACTGTTTTATGAAGCAAAACATACACATACATATATACAAATCTACATACATAGATACATATATACAAATCTACATACATACACAAACACATACATACATACATACATACATATATACAAATCTACATACATACATACATATATAAAAATCTACATACATACACAAACACATAAATACATACATACATACATACATACACATACATACCTAAAATGGAGAGAATGTTTGGCTTGATTTGGTGTTCTGGGTTCTTGATTCATCCTTTATTCAAGTTGAAATAACAGTGTTGGACCAGAATTATAAGGATGAGTTTTGACTGTTTTGTGAAGCAAAATTATTTCTGTAGCAAATACACAACTGAAACGATCGTCAGTGTATAATTTACTCGTAACAAGGCTTATACATAATGTATAGTAGTAGAAATATTCAAATAAAAAATTTTCCAGGAATGTATGATTTAGTATAAGTTAGGCTGAGTGAATTAGCCACATGAAAATTATATAAGACGGACACTTTAACAAAGCAAAATGTAAGCATTTCTTTAACGAGCTTTATTGAATGCATATTTTGCTCAACATTGTTTTTCCTTCTACTGATTTTCTTTTAGATCAGTTATTTCTTAACTGATGATAAAAGGTGCTGTTGCTTTTAAGCATTTTTTTTTAATATATCTATTACATTTTTATACAGATTTGAAAGCTTTCAATGGTAAGATGCATTCCATCAGATTTAGTTAATTTATTTTCAGGGTAAGGTTTTGAGAAATGTGTTTAAAGTGACATGGGCGCTTGAGCAATTTTGAGTTGAGACGGCAAAGGACAGTTGGTAGGTACGAGAGAGGGTTTCCCACTCCTGCTGGTGGGGTGTGCGGGGGTCCTCCCCCTGGGATTTTATTTTTAAATTAACACAGGAAATGGAGTATTTTAGATCAGTCTGAGCATATTCAAATTAAATCTTGATCGGTTCTTTTTCTTTATTTCATTTAATAACATAAAGCCATATAAACAATGATTTAATTAAAACAGTACATTTACATATATACATTGGCACTTCACTTCTGATTTAAAACTTTCACAAAATAGCCTGGCATGTTTCCCTAGATTTCACAAAGTCATTTGCGATGTCATGTGTGAACGTGCTGTCCGTAGCCTGTCTGTGAACGTATATCGTCATTAATACATTAAGGCAATCCTAAGTCATGCTGGTGCGTAGATATGTTTTTTTATTCTTCGTAACACGGAAAGCAATATTTCACTTATGGCATTTGTAACTGACATTACTAAGATGAATTTTAGTACAGTTGCAATATCTGAGAAGACTTGGCAAGAGGCTGATTAACACTCTTGTATCATTTCAACAATGCTCCGCACAATGAGTCTACTCACATCCTCACCTTCACTTTTAACGAGCACTTTCAATGACTAGCAATGTTGCAAGGTTGATCTTAGCAACGTCATCCTTGTAGATGAAAATGACAAAAGTCCATATTGCCGGTAACACAATTCAGAAGCATGTCTTGACGATGAAAGTAAGACTGAGACTATAGTTGGTCAAATCTGTCTTTCACGTAACTAAAGGTTAGACCAACTAACTCCACTACCAGTAATGTTTGAAATAAGTGGAGATCTGCTTGTGTCCACTACCAGTAATGTCAGAAAAAAGCAGAGATCTACTTGTTGGTCTAAACTAACAGTAAGATCAATCGCCTAAAAGTGTTTCTACCAGTACAGATCTTTCTCCGTTTAGGGGTATTCATTAGGCACGTCTCCAGTCTCAAAACGTTTAGGCATCTCTCAGCGGAGCGGCAAGGTAGGCTTGTTGACATCCAAGTTATCAAGTTTCCCAGCAACAGTGTCCCAGAACTTATAGTAAGCATTGTTGTCTCTCATGGTGTTCAATATCGCAACGGTGAGCTGTGCGAGTCTCTGACTTTCAGATGTGAGTAGTGTAGTGGGATACTATAGTGACAATGGGAATTCACATTACAGACCCCCTCCCCCCCAGGACCGTATAGCGACACGATTTATAGTGACAAAAAAATACCCTGGGACCATATAACGACAATGGGAATTTTGTATAGCGCCTAGTACACCCAGGGACTTTATAGCGACAATGGGAATTTTGTATAGGGACAAGAGGAATGGAACAGGTAGGGTGACATCACGGTACTGGACAGTTGCAACAATGTAGCAAGTACTATGACGTCATGCCACCTGTGTCATTTCTATACAAAGTGTGATGCATTCGCGTTTATGTCAGTGAATAGTAGAGTATGTTTTAAATTTTTTAGGCAAGAAAGAATAAATCTTTTCGAGGCAATGGAGTGGCCCTGAAAAGGGCCTTTGGTTTTTTGCTTCTATTGTCTCCAGTTCTTCCACCAGCTTCTTAATTTTCCAATGATTCCTTTCTTCGTCTTTTTCTTTTCTTCTTCTTTTGTTGTCCAGTCTGGATGTCCCACAGCTCTAAATGTTTGCTGTATTTTCATCCAGTTCTTATTCAGTCTATCAAAGTCCTCTTTCTTTTTTTGGTTTTCCTTCTCTTTTGTCCCTTTCTCTTTTATTTTCTTCACCTCTTCTCCCATTACCTTTTTCATAATCTCTTCTCCTTTCTTTAATCCGTCTAAGCCTTTCTTGACAGAAGGCCACTCGGTTAAATGGAATATGTCTTCCAAATAACATCTGACTTCTATACAATATCAATCACTTGTTTCAAAGTTCCCACTCTTACATATTTAAGTTGTATGAAGCCTCTCAACTTCTCCGCTTCCTCCACTATCATCCCTTGTAAGTCAAAACTGGCTACTTTCAGTCTGGTCACCAAGTATTGGCTGCCTGAGAACCTCCATTCCTTTTCAAGCCTATCCAGTATGTATGATCCATCCATCATCCAATACCAGCTGTCTTTTAATTGGTTAAATACTTCCATCTTGATAGGTGTTGACTAGTCAACGTGGGTAGCCAGACTGACTGACTGAGTGGATTATAGTCGCTCTTTCACCTTGTGCTTCTGCGACTGGTTGTGGCCCTAGGCTGGGCGATAGCCCCTTAAGGAGGCGCTTGGACCCTGGCTGGGCCTTTACAGCATGTTGGAGGTGTGACAATGGAGCCATCACAGCCTCCCATATCTAGCAGCAATCAATCATCCCCAGAGTGAGGCAAAGGCGGAAAGAGACTCGGGAAGAAGGCAGCACAAAAGCGGCATGAAAGCGCCCCAAGGGCAGCCACCCAAGGCACCACCAACACCAGCAAGCAGGCGCCCCGACCCAACAGCAAGGCCGGTTTCAGTGTCAAATCTAGTCCAGTTGTGCTAGCGGACTGCCCTATACCAATATTGTGTAAGTCACCTGTGTAATTGGTCGAGTAATTGTTTGTGGTTGTGAATTTTGAAGAGTTGTGTGTTTTTGAATTTTGTGTACACAGTGTACTTGCACATTTGCTGAAAGTGTTTGCCAATCAGGTGAGAGATGGGCTCTCACGTTAATGTTAATTGTAATCAGTTTATTGTTTGGTAAGTTTCCATTTTAGATGGTGGATCTAAAGGATCAAGGTTGTTTTGTGTTCGGTCTTCTTCCGCCAATTTGAAGACCCTTGGTTACAAAAAAAAGGGGGGCCCTCTTTGTCGGAGAGGGTGTTATGTCCATTACGAGCGGGAACTACAATATCTCCTTCTTGCAAAGAGTAATTGTAAATGGTTGAGCCGTGCTTGTCCGGAATGGGTTTGTGGGGCAGCAGGCAGAGCCGCCTGGACTGTCCCTTGCCTTTGTGTTTGTCCGATCGCTTTTGTCCGGGGGGGGTGTGGGACAGCAGGTGGGAATTGTTCTGGACTGTCCCTTGCCTTTGATGCGATACAAACACCTGTATGCCTGGGTCATGGTAGGAAATCTTTGCTCGGCAAAGGCTTGCCGAGTTCAGGATCCTACCCAGGTATTGCTAGTATATCTGTCCTAGCACCTGTTTGATGGTCCCAGCTAGGATGTTTATGTTAGTGCGTGCGGGGGAGGGGGTTTGTGGAGCAGCAGGTAGAGCGTCCTGGACTGCTTCTTGCTTTGGTGCTTGTCTGGCAAATTTTGTTGAATAGTTATTTATATCTTTTCTGTGTACAATTTCTGTCTGGCAAATTTTGTTGGATAGTTATGTATATCTTTTCTCTGTACATTTTCTGTTCCTTCTGGTCGGTTGATGGTTGACCGCAATATCGCATGGTTTGAATCTTCTTTATTTTCTTCTTCTGTCATCTATATTCCTCCATTTTCTTCCTTGGTTTAAGTATTCTTTATATTTCTTCTTCTTGTCATGTATATTCCTCCTTTTCCCTCTTTGGTTTAAATCTTCTTTATTTTCTTCTTCTGTCATCCATATTCCTCCTTTTCTTCTTTGCTGCTGGTCCTTTCTGTTCATAATGTCTGTTCTTTCTGGCATTTTCTGTCAGTGGTTTTTTTTTTTTGTTTTTTTTTTAATGTAGTTGTTTGATAATAAGAAGAATTGTATAGTTTAAATAATTGCATTTATTTTATTACTTCTGCCAGTATTGCAATGTGGGGAATTGAAACGTTAGGCTTGAAATGTTTTAAGTATTTGGTTTAATCTGGCGTAAGAAGTTACTTTTGTAATGACAATTTTTGATTGGTTGTTGGGTTGGCAAATTTCAATCCATTTTTGTATTGACAATACTCGACAAATATTAGTTTGAGGGATTGTAAATATAGTGGATTGAGATGTTTCAATGGTTTGGGTTTAGTTAGGCGGGAGGTGTTATGGTTGCAAGTTCAATTTTGATTGGTTGTTGGACTGTTGAGTTTCAATCCGTTTTGTGTTGTCGCTATGTCAGTTAGTATTGTATTGTAAGTTGGAGGATTGAAATCTAAGGGATTGAAATGTTTCAATTGTTTGGGTGTACAAGGCGGGAGATGTTTCGTTTGTAAGGTCGATTTTGATTGGTTGTTGGACTGGGGAGTTTCAATCCGTTTTGTGGCTTTGTTGTAACATTGATTTTAGGGTTCGATTTAAGGTACATAAATTTTTTGCGGGGTTTCTTGTTCATTTTAGATTTAATTGGGTTGTTTTGCTAAGTTAGTATGAGTTTTGAGGTTATATTTCCCTTATTGGATTAGTTGTAATAATTTGTGTTGTTATTAGTTTATTTGCAATTCTAGTAAATTGATGGTACAAGTTATGTTTGGGGCTTGTGAATAAGTAATAATTATATTTAGAGTAGGAATTAGGTATATGATAATGAAATTAGTGTGTATATATATATATATATATATATATATATATATATATATATATATATATATAAGATATGTGTGCCGGGGTCATAGGTCGAATCTGATTGGTTGTTGAGTTGGTGAATTTCAATCCTTTTTGTGTAGTGGTTAGCTCGACTAGTATTGCAGTTTGGGGGATTGAAACATAATGGATTGAAATGTTTGATTGTTTTGGGTCCATCAGGCGGGAGATGTTGTGTCAGTTAGGACGATTCTGATTGGTTGTTGGACTGGAGAGTTTCAATCCATTTTATGTCGCAGTTGTTACACGAGTATTGGAATTTTTAAAAAATTTTGGTTTGGGTTTTACGCCGATTTAGATTATATCGTGTGTTTTGTTGTATAGCTATTGTTGAGGGTGTATATTTCTTAGTGAGGCTAATTGTAACAAGTTGATATTACTATGTGATTATTTACATTTTACTGTATTATTATTACAAGTTAGAGTTAAGGTGTGTGGTTAAATAGCTATGTCCTATATTGTTGGTTAAATGGTGTTAAAAATAAATGATTAAATGATTTCTTTACCTTGTGTAATGTGCGTATTGTGCAGTCTGTCCAGTCTGTGGTCAGTTTTCCTTTGTTCTGGGGAGACGCCCCCTGCTGCTGCAGCTATGTGCTTGCAATGTTGGTTGTTGATTTAGTCCTGGAATCTCGATTTCAGTGATATCCAATTGTAAATCCTGTGTATGAATTCTTTTTCATCTGTTTTGTCACTTTTTGGGTCTCCCCTGAAGTCCTAATTCGATGTATTTTGTAGATCTCGGCAGCAGTGTGGCGCACGTCCGTCCTCTCTGGCGTCCATGAATGATGAGGAAAAAAAAATGAATGGTGGGTAGCCAGACTGTCGGTTCGGTTTGGTTTGGATTAAAGTCGTCTTTTGCACTCTGTGCTTCTGCAACTGGTTGTGGCCCCAGGCTGGGCGACAGTCCCCTTAAGGGGGCGCTTGGCCCCGAGCTGAGCCTTTCATCTGGTGCCCTGTTATTCAAGGTATGAGAATGGTGCCATCATAGCCTCTGTATAAGCTGGATGTCTCCCCATCGCCCCAAAACCGCAGACCCAGCAACAGACCCCCCACCGTGGCCCCAGCCCCAGCCCCACCCCAACCACCAAGGAGCAAGCCCACCCCACCAAACACCCCCGCCAGCCCCCCAAGCACTCTTTTCAGCCAGATTTCTTCCCTGGTGTAGAATATTTCCTGCAGAAGGCCAACAGTGCCGCCATAAGTCCCCAAATCTCCCTGAAGGCATCGCTGATCCCATTACCACTTGCCACACCTCGGCGGCAGGGTAGAATTTGGTCAACTTGTTTCCAGTTGTTCTTATGGATGTTCCTATGCCAACTTTGTGTGAGCCACCTGTGCAATTTGTCGAATTATTGAGATTTATGATTTTAGAATGTATATTTGTGTTGGAGTTTTGTGTACTTGGTGTACTTTGTGAGGGTCTAAATTTTGCCAATCAGCTGGATGTAGGCCATCCTGGTTGACGTTAACACCGCTTAGTAAATTTTGGTTGTAATTTTTGAGCCACCATCCGAAAGGATCATAATTGATTGTATTTGATCTTCTGTGGCCAAATTGAAGACCCTTGGTTACTGCTGGGGAGGGGCCCTCTCTCTCCCAGAGAGGGTGTTATGTCCATTATGAGTGGGAACTACAATTTCTCCTTCTTGCGAGGAGCAACTGTAACTCGAAATGGTTGTGCCACTCTTGTCCGGACTGGGTTTGTGGGGCAGCAGGCACAGCCGCCTGGACTGCCCCTTACCTTTGTGTTTGTCCATGTCCGGGGGGGGATGGTCATGGGACAGCAGGTTTGTTGTGTCCTGGACTGTCCCTTGCCTTTGTTGCGATACAAACACCTATATGCCGGGGTCATGGTAAGAAATCTTTACGCGGCATGGGTTTGCCAAGTTCAGGATCCCACCCAGGTATTGCTAGTATATCTGCCCTAGCGCCTGTTTGATGGTCCCAGCGAGGATGTTTATGGGGGGGGGGGTTGTGGAGCAGCAGGTAGAGCGACCTGGACTGCTCCTTGCTTTGATGCTTGGCTCGCAAATTTTTGTTGAATAGTTATTTATGGTTTTTCTCTGTACATTTTTCTGTCTGGCAAATTTTTGTTGAATAGTTATTTATATCTTTTCTCTGCACATTCTTCCGTCCCTGCTTGTCTGTAGGTGGTTCACCCCGGTATCGTATGTTTTGAGTCTTCATTGTTTTCTTCTGCTGTCATCTCTATTCCTCCTTTTTCCCTTTTGGTTTAATTCTTCTTTACTTTCCTTCTTCTGTCCTCTATATTCATCCTTTTCTTTTGTGCTGTTTATCCTTCTTTTCATGATGTCTGTTCTTGCTGGCATCGTCCGTCAGTATGTTGTTTGTAAGAGTTTTTTTTTTTTTAAATTTATTTTTAAATCTAAATTTAAATATATAAAAATGATAAGAAGTAATGTATAGTTTAATTAATTGCTTCTTATCTATTACTTCTACTAGTATTACTATGTGGGGAATTGAAACGATAGGCTTGAGATGTTTTAATTATTTGATTTTATCCGGCGGGTGATGTTGTTTTGTAATGACTATTTTTGATTGGTTGTTGGGTTGGCGAATTTCAATCCGCTTTTGAATTTGGCAATACCGCAACAAATGTTACAATTAGGCGGATCGAAAACATAGTGGATTGGGAAGTTTCAATGGTTTGGGTTTAGTTTAGGCAGGGATGTTATGGTTGCAAGTTCAATTTTGATTGGTTGTTGGACTGTTGAGTTTCAATCCGTTTTGTGATGGGGCTATGTCAGCTAGTATTGCAGTTTCGAGGATTGAAATCTACGGGATTGAAATGTTTCAATTGTTTGGGTGTACAAGGCGGGGGAGGTTTCGTTTGTAAGGTCGAGTTTGATTGGTTGTTGGACTGGGGAGTTTCAATCCTTTTGTGACTTTGTTGTAACAGTGATTTTAGTTTTTGATTTAAGGTTCATAAATTGTTTGGGGGTTTCATGTTCATTTTAGATTTAATAGGGTTGTTTTGTTAAGTTAGTGTGGGTTTTGTGGTTATGTTTCCTTTGGTGGGGTTATTTGTACTAATTAGTGCCGTTAGGAGTTTATTTATTTACAATTCTAGTGAATTGATGGTACAAGTTATGTTAGGGGCTTGTGAATAAGTAATAAATATATTTAGAGTAGGGATTGGTTATATAATAATGAACTAGGTGTGTATGTATATATATATATATATATATATATATATATATATATATATATATGTCGGGGTCATAGGTCGATTCTGATTGGTTGTTGAGTTGTTTAATTTCAATCCATTTTTTGTGTCATGGTTAGCTCAACTAGTATTGCGATTTGAAGGATTGAAATGTTGCGTCTGTTAGGACAATTCTGATTGGTTGTTGAAATGGAGTTTCAATCCTTTTTATGCCGTAATTTTTACACGAGCATTGGAATTAAAATTTGGGGGTTTTGCTCTGGTTTAGATTATACCCCGTGTTTAGTTGTGTAGATATTGTTTGAGGAGGTATATTCTTTAGTGAGACCAAGTTGATATTAATATGCAATTATTTACATTTTAATGTATTATTATTACAAGCTAGAATTAAGGGGTGTGGTTAGATAGCTACATCCTATATTGTTAGTTAAATAGTGTTAAAGATAGATGATTAAAGGATTAAATGATTTCTTTACCTTGTTCAATGTGGGTAATGTGTAGTCTGTCCAGTTCGCGGTCAGTTATCCTTTATTCCTTTGTTCCTTTGTTCTGGAGAGGTCTCCTGCTGCAGCAGCCGCGTGCTTGCAATGTAGGTTGATGATTTAGTCCTGGAATCTCGATTTCAGCGATATCCTATTGTAAATCCTGTGTATGAATCCGTTTTTTTAACTGTTTTGTCGCATTTAGATCTCCCCTGAAGTCCCAATTCGATGTATTTTGTAGATCTCGGCAGCAGCGTGGCGTACGTCCGTCCTCCACCAACACACCACAAGTTAAGTTTGTCGGTCGGTTCGGATTAAAGTCGCCTTTTGCACTCTGTGCTTCTGCGACTGGTTGTGGCCCCAGGCTAGGCGACAGTCCCCTTAAAGGGGCGCTTGGCCCCTGAGCTGGGCCTTTCAGCTGGTGCCCTGTTATTCAAGGTATGAGAATGGTGCCATCATAGCCTCTGTATAAGCTGACGTCTCCCCATCGCTCCAAAACCGAAGACCCAGCAACAGACCCCCCGCCGTGGCCCCAGCCCCAGCCCCACCCCAACCACCAACGAGCAAGCCCACCCCACCAAACACCCTCGCCAGCCCCCCAAGCACTCTTTTCAGCCAGATTCCTATACTATCCTCACCAACGAATGAGAAAGCATAAAACATGCACCTATTTACTATCCTCACCAACGAACGAGAAAGCATAAAACACACACCTATTTACTATCCACACCAACGAACGAGAAAGCATAAAACACACACACATAAACTATCCTCACCAACGAACGAGAAAGCATAAAACACACACACATATACTATCCACACCAACGAACAAGAAAGCATAAAACACACACACACATATACTATCCACACCAACGAACGAACAAGAAAGCATAAAACACACACACATATACTATCCACACCAACGAACAAGAAAGCATAAAACACACACACATATACTATCCACACCAATGAACGAGAAAGCATAAAACACACACACATATACTATCCACACCAACGAACGAACAAGAAAGCATAAAACACACACACATATACTATCCACACCAACGAACAAGAAAGCATAAAACACACACACATATACTATCCACACCAACGAACGAACAAGAAAGCATAAAACACACACACATATACTATCCACACCAACGAACGAGAATGCATAAAACACACACCTATTTACTATCCACACCAACGAACGAGAAAGCCTAAACACACACACACACATATATACTATCCTCACCAACGAACGCGAATGCATAAAACACACACCTATTTACTATCTACACCAAAGAACGCGAATGCATCAAACACACACACACACACACACACACACACACACACACACACACACACACACACACACACACACACACACACACACACACACACACACACACACAGTAAAGGAGTGAATGTTTATAGTCACACTACTCTACATTCACACCAATTGGCAACTTGAATAGTGTCTCTTTTCTAGAGATCTGGTTAGCCATGAGAATGGCTGTTTTTTCGTTGAACTCCAGTTGCACCTGGCTAATGGTGACACCTTCCTGGCCTGGCACCATACACACAACGTCGGCTCCAGTCATTCTCCCAATTGACACGTGTGGTTGGGAGCGCAGAGGGAGGTTGACTTGCTTCACTCTTCCAGTCTTCCGTCTCTGGGATAGTGAAGGCTTCCCTCCTTCTCCTATACCACAACCGTGGATGAATAAATTGTGCTGCTGGTAGGGGTTGTGGCTGTGGCTGTGGTTGTGGCTGTGGTTGAGGTGGTCGTACTGGTTGTTGTGTCCTCACCTCAGGTCTGACCTCACACTGAGGTCTCATGAAGAGGTAAGGCAGGATCCCTATTTTCTTTTCTTTCTCCTCTTCTTCTTTTTTCCTCCTATTCCTCAAGTCTGGCACTTTCTGCAACGGTCTCCATGGCAAGCTCATCCAGGAGTTGCCTGGCATACTCCAGGTGCATTTGGAGTTCAAGCAATTTAGCAATTCTGCTATTCATTTTTAATGTTGACGAGTCAACGATGGTTAGCAAGACTGACGAGTGCTCTGCTTTATATTCCCGGAGCACGGACGTTAAGGAAAACATTCCCTGGCACCAAAACTTACCATCACATCAAACGCGCGGACCTAAAAGAAACACTCACGTTCACTTTTTACTTTTTACTTACAAACACAGACATGCACGATTCGACAAGACATAGAAACGAAGTGCTTATAGACACACTTCTATTTTTTTTTAAACATACAAACACACAAATTTGTTTTGGCAAATTGAATTAGTATGTCTTTTCTAGAGTATTGGGGTAGCCCTGGAAAGGGCTGTTGTTTTTGTTAACGGGGAGTAATGGCAATCTTTTTTTACTGTCTAAGATTGCGTCCCCGTCTGGCAGCAGGCTTTGCTATACGATACGGCCTGCTTCTGCGGAAAGAGAAGGAGAACTCTTTGGTGTCCACACGGAAGTCGACAAAACCTCTGTCTGGTTCTTGCTGCTGCTGTTGTTGTTGCTGTTCTCTCTTCTTCTGAAGTCTGTACTTCTCTGTCCATTCTTCTTGTTCTTTCTTGATTTCCTCTCTAAAGACCTCTTCTGTCAGGTCTTGGGCTATGGATAACATCCTGACATTCTCTATCTCTTCAGGCTTCGGCATCAGGTTTAGCCTGACACGATGTAAATTGACGTAAGCTTCATTCAGCTTGGCTAGTCTGGAAGGCATGTTCATAGGTAGATGAGTCAACCATGGATGGCCAGATTGGAGACCAACCCTCTTTACATGGTTCAAACGCGGACGCGATAGAAAACATCCCTACTCGGTTTTAGTGTCGGAACGCTATGATAGCTCATGTCATGGTGAGGGATAGAGAGAAATCAAAGACCATATATTCACAGTCTTTTTTTGAAGAAAAAAAAACAAACGACAGACACATTTTTTTTCAAAACACAACAATTTTATTCAACCAACAAGTAACAAGTAAAAAGTAACAATAACATCAAACAAATTAATTTTTACAAGGTTGCCAACGTTGTGAAATCAAGTGAGATTTCCATTGATGGAAGTCATGAGGCCATTGATGTACACTAAGTTTCTTAGCTAAAGACAAAAGATAGCCACAATGATCACAAAACCATCGATCTACTTTCTCATCGTTTCTAGAAGAGTTACGATCAAAATAAGTCACTAAATGTTCTAAAGGATATCCAAGACTGCGTTGATGAAGAAAATACACACAATATTGTCCACACACCATGGAATCTGTGCCTTGTAATTTCACATTATTGAATCGTATCGTCTGGGCATTTCTTCTCATAAAGTCAATGATATCGTTTTCCAAAGGGGGTAATCCATACGAATCAAAATATTCCACACAATCCTCTTGAGGGAAGTAGACGGCAACCCAGTGAGTTCCTGGGAGATGACTTTCGTCCGTGTTGATGACATAAGCTTGATGGTCTTGAGGTTTGCGATGAGGTAGTTCATCTTTAGCGCACACGACAGGATTCCAAGAAGCAGTATACGAACTATTGTTCAAAAGGTAATAAAGTTCCCAGGTATCCATTTTTTTGTTGTGTTGTTTTTTTTTTCACAGGTAATGATAAGTCATCAATTCAATTCTGACTTTTTGTTTGAAACGCTCTGTCAAGTAGCCGTTTCTTCGCCTTGTCTCCGCACTCTGGGCTAAGAGAGCTTCGATGCGATAGATCTCTAGAGTAGACAATGGTGGGCAGGAATGACCACGCAAGCCTTTATATCACTCATGCAACACTGATTCTTCCGAGATGAGACTCCAAGCGTCGTCCAGATACTCGTCCAATATTTCTTCTTGACTCATCATCATACATTTATCGTGTTGAATTTGACTGGGATGATCGTTTTGACATCCATAACAATATTTCTTGGTCAATTCCGTAATTGTGTCCGCCAGGTGTTTAGCAAAACAGGACACTAAATGTTGTTCTTGTTCTGGCCGTCTGGACTTGACTACTACTGGACGTCCTCTTTGTCTTGGTCTTGGGGTTCTGTTTTCACGCTATCCTCCCATTCCATTTCCAATGATTCTCGACCGTTCAATGAGGGATAAGTGTCTTCCATTGTTTCTAATAGTCTAGAATGACTTCTCTCAAACTGTTGATTTCGATGGTATTATCGAATTCGGCATACAAGATGACGTTGACCGTCTCGGTGAGAGCTTCTACAAACTGAAGTTCCACACGCAGTTGACCAGATTTTATAGGGTGGAAATGTCGTTCGTCGCTGCCTTGGTCTGGAGTGAAATCAAAGGCCCACAAAGTGTAACCTCCTACATAATCTTCGTACGAAATACCGTGACTGGTGTTGGTTCCTAGTTGTCCGTAGCTTCGTACAGGGACAAGTACGATCTCAAGTAATTCTTCTGGGCAAAGTTAGGTTCGAAGGGTCTGGTACACAAGGTCTTGCCATCGCGACTGACTTCGATCTTGGAGACTCTGTAGTGCTTAAACTGGAAAGGATTTTGATCGTAGGCTCCTTTGAGGGCTGCATTACTGACGATGCCAACGATTAAACGTTTGGGTAACTGTCCTTGGAACAGATGATCTTCGATCTTGGATCGGAGTCCAGCAGCAATGGTGAATGTTTTCACTTCTACACGTCGTATCGGATACTTCGCGGTCGATCTGCTCAATGGTTGACTGATGTCGTTTCCTGCTTTAGGTAACACTTCTACGCGATGCACGTAAAGTCTGGCTTCTTGGATGATGGTTTTGTACTCGTTGGTATGAGCCTTCAAGTGGAAAGCGACACTGCTGCCATTGAGTCTCAGGCGAAATACTTTGTCTTGCAACCACATGTCCAAATGCAAGCGATCCATCAGTTCTAAACTACGACCTTGCAGGATTTTCCTTCGACGGTTGTTAAAACCCACATTGTGAGGATTGTCATCGGCTGTCAGGGCTGTGTCGTTAAACGTGTTTCACCTGCGGCGTCATGTTTCCATACCACGCAAGCATCCAGATGAGTGTTCTTGGCCTCTTTTCCGTACGTCAAAACATTTTCTAGGTACGCTTGGTAAGGGTAAGTATCCATACTGCTGCTGACCAGTTTGTTATTCAAGTACAAATCCACTTCCCTGAACAAGGAATGCATGAAATTGTTGACGGGAGCTACTCTGGCATCGGCTTCCGGGTTGGTGTTGCCGGTTTTGATCACTTTGAGTTTCAGATACAAGTAACTGCTATTCAGATCGATGTAATCTTCGGGTTGTCCTTTGATTTCAAACTCGATGGGAGCTGAATCCGTCAAAGAGGAGACGGGATGAAATTCGACCCATTGGGATTCTTGCATCGTCATCATGGTGGGTGGCATGGCAAACAGATCCAGTTCCGACTTGGAACAAGCACAAGACTCTCGGTGAATCATTTTCTCTGATTTAATAATCAAAAACGTCTAACTCTCGGATAGTTTTTCTTTTCTTAGTCTTTCTAGCTCTAGGGGTGTGAAGTCCTCTCAAGGGGTGTTTTCGTCGTCTTTTTCTGCCTTGTCCTTGCTGTGGCGTCAGGGAAGCATGAATGTCTGACTTGGCATTGCCCACGGCATTTATAGGAGTTTCTCGTCGGCCCAAAATGTCTTTACCCGTTTGAAGCAAGACATGTTTGCCTGCTCTCAAGAAAGCTTCTTTGGGGTTTTGTTTCTCAATGATGACATTTTGGAGAAATTCTATGCCGTGCGTCAACGTGGCATCTTTTAAGGCGTGCAATCCCCGTGTCACCATCGGTTTCAAAACGGGAGCCACTTTACGAAAGGCTGATTTGAGCATATCACCTAAACCATGTCCTCGCTGTCGAGCGACTCCTTGGTACACAGGATACATGACTGACAAAAAGTTAGAGTCATCGTTTTCGAAAATGGAGTTTCACTGTGACTTTCCCTTTGGTGAATGGAATATTTTGTCCCAGATCTTCTTTTATAGTAATGTTGACAGTGTCAAAAATACGACTTACTGACGGGCAAATAGTGATGATGTACAAATTCGCGGTGAACGTGATAGGTGTTTCCACCTTCGTCGTCAGCAGCCGTGGCAGAATCCACTTTGAAAGGAATGACACGCAGTAACGGTACGGAGGTGTGTCCCACCACGTTGTACTCCACCACATCGGAGTACACAAACATCAAATTCAGTCCTTGGTTCATTTCTACAGGGAATCGAAAATATTTCGCAAAATCCAAGTTACCGGTCACGGATGGTATTTCGTTTCTAACCTTGATCATCTTGGGGTCTCCACCCAAAATGTGATACAGTTCAGGACAAAATGTAATGGCCAATACTTTGTCCTCTGAAAATTTCATCATTAGGCGACGAGCTATTTTGTGGTACTCGATCGTGACACTTCTGACTTTCTCCAAGGCTTTACCAAACATGAAATTGAACCTGTCAGCAATGGCGTTCACTAAATGTTGACCACTAAAATAATAGCCCACAGGAATTTTAATCAGATAGGTGGTTCGTTTAGTTTTGGGGTCATGTGATTTCATAAAGTCAGCTACACTGCCGCGTTCATCCATGGCTTGTTGCACGTGTTCGTCATAAACTTCTATCGCAAAAGTGTTTTCATTTTCGACTATGTTTTTGATTTGTGTAGGGTGAATCATTTCGACCAAAGCCACTTCCCAATGGGCTTCGTGATCCAATTGGATGGCTTGAGGTAATCTGGCCGAGAAACAGTACAAAGTGTTATTGGGAAACACCTCCATGGAACTGTCACTGGGTAACGTTAAGTAAAATTGGTTGTTCATAATTCCACAGTTCTAGTGTCCGAGGAGTCACTGGAAGTCAGAGGAGTGTCTAAAAGAGGATTGTTGTGATTAGATTGTTGACTGTTGGAAGGGGGAATTAGGTTGGACACAAGACTCCCGTTGTTGTTTCCATTAGAGGAATATTTCAGGGACGGATTGGGAAGAAGATAACCAATGCAACTGCTAAGTAAAATGGTCCACAATTGTTTGTCTCCTTGTTGCAAACTCAAATTGGCAATGGCAGCACCGATGACACAATACACCACAAAGATTTGGCAGAAAAAGACGATTTGCGTTTTAGGCACACGTTCTCCACACCACACCCACAATGATTGCTTTCGTAGATCTTGCAGAGAAGAACTGGGGGAAGGAGTGGTCACTGCAGTAGCTGAGGCTGTGTTGAAGGGCATGATGGTCAGTTCTTTTTATAGTCGATGAGTTGCGAAGCGTCGATCCAAGAGTCAAAACTGGGAGGATATCCTTTCCAACGTACGTTGACTTCTTTGACACGTCGTTTTCCCACTTTACGAGTTCTTCGATCGAGAATGCTTTCAATCTCGTACACGTCGTCTTCTGTTTTGGTCACACGTTGTAACTCTGGTAAGTAAAACGTTCCTTTTAACACTTCCCCGTCCATGTCTTCCAATTTATAGACAGGAGGATAACGGCCACGCACTCGTTCAGTGACACGAAACAATTCGGTGGTCCAGTTGGGTAAGTAACCTTTGTCGAAAGTGCGTTTGGTTTTGCCAATGTGCACCCAATCTCCTGATGCCAACACTCCACCTTTCTTGGGGACAGTCACTGTTGGGGACGTACCAAACAGACGCTCGAAGACGGCCACTTCGTTCTCAGCAGTCACTTCTGGGGATGGGGGGGGGAGCACGCCCAATGCTCCGATGGTAAGATTGGTTGTACGATTGGACAAGGTGTGGCAAGACGTCGATATACTTGAGAGTGTGTTTGATGCGTAAAATATTTCCACATGCGTTCTTTCAAGGTGCGTTGAAAACGTTCCACGATGCTGCCTTTGGTTTCGGGATTCTCGGTGGTGAAAAAATGAATGTCACGTTTCTTCAATTGTGTTTGGAAAGCTTGATCCAGAAACTCGGTGCCTTTGTCAGTTTGCCATCGAAGAGGGTGACAACCGTTTTGTTTCAACACCAGTTTGAGGGCTCGCACTAACTCACTGCTCGATTTGGAAGTCAATGGTACGACGCAATCAAATTTGGAAAAGACGTCGATGACACCAAACAAATATTTTTCGCCACGATTGTAGGTGACCAAATGAGAGACATCGTCTAAATCGGCTTGCCATTGATGATCGATACCCTCCACTTGGGTGCGATTTCTGGAAAATTTTCGTCGAATGGGTTTGTGTAAGGTGTACGTGGCTTGTTCTTGTAACCATCGTTGCACATGATGTAAACGGATACTTTTCAGTCGAGTCTCGGCAGCACGATACAATTTCTGAACTCCTCCGTAACCTGCGGGAAGGACTGGATCGTAGTAAATGCTGGCTAACACCTTCTCCATTTTTTAATAAGTGATCCACTCTTCACTGATGCTACTCTTGTCTTTCTGTGGTATTTTCTTGGTTTGTAATGATTTGCGTGTCCGACGAGCAATAGGTGTTGAGGAGGACGGTGTTTGAACAGGGGTAATCATTTCTTGTTTCACTTCTGTCTTGGCTTTCGTTTTCTCTTCTGAGGAAGAAGGAGTAGCCATCATCTTTTTAATCCAATCAATTCTGGATATAGGTGGTGTTGTTAACTTGCGTACTTTTTGTGGTGGAGTTTGAAGCTCTTCGTTTTCTGTCTTGATCACTGGGACTAGTGGTGGTGGACTTTCTGTCTTGACCATTGGAGATGGTAGTAGTGGTGATGGACTTTTCATCAAGGCCTTAAAATCTTTCAGAGTGGGTTGAGCTGTTTCGCCTAAAGCTTTTTGGTGAAAGAATTTCAGTCGTTGTAACAACTGACCGTCCCGTTGAGATTTTTCCGTTTCTGACAAATCGCTGCGATCCATCAACGATTGCAATTTGTGTTGTAACTGGGACATTTCGGTCAAATGAGGATTGGGAGGTAAATGAGGGGTTCGTTGTTCTTGCCAACGATGGTATTCCATCCATCGTTTGTAAGGCACTAAAACCAGTTTTAGTTCTTCCATCGGATTTCAAGGATCACGTCTGAGATCTTTTGACTCCAAAGGTCCCTTTTATCTTCTTAGACCTTTTTATCTTCATCCTTCCAGGATGTTTCCCAATGCTCCTTTCAGCAAGGGTCCTCCTATTGTTCCCATTACTCCTTTCAGCAACATGGGCAAAAAGGGTAAAATACCTTCGCGTTGCACCAACATCTTTTTCTTTTGACCAATGGATATTTTCTTTTGGACCATTTGGCGAAGAACGTGTCGATGTTTGGCTAAGCATTCTTTCTGGTGTTTAGACAAAGGTATTGTGCCTTTCAAGACATTCAGACAACATTCGCACACGGTATCGATGACGTCTTTGGAGGAAGTTTGAATGAGTTTTTTTTCGCATGGGTGGAGGAGCTTTGCACTGGACGGACAACATGTCCCAATCTTTGGCTAAACGAGGTGGCAGTCCTTTCCTTTTTCCTTTTCCTTTTCCTTTTCTTTTTTGGACAGAAGAACGACGATGGTGACGGTGTTCACGTCTTGGAGGGGACATCTTTGGGCGTTGAGCAGCACAAAACACTGATCCATATCGTTTGCCTCGGGTCTTTTTTATACTGGAATGCGACACCACTGATTGTCTTTACTTCGTATCAACTTGATGACAGGCAACACACGTCGTGGAGGAGTTCGCAACGGACTAAATCGGAACAGTTCTTGCTTGGACAAATCCAGTAAACACTGTAACACACCCGTTCTCTCTTGGGCTTTGATTTTGGGGGCAGGTACTTTGTGAGCAGCGGCCACTGCCGCTAAAGAGGAAGAGGGTGTCACCGCTGGAGAAGAAGTTTTTGGAGACGCTCTCTTACGGGTAGAAGCTGTTTTCTGTGGACTTTTTTTTCTTTTTCTGAGGCTTTGACCTGGTCTTGACACCGTTGCTCTTTTTCTTTTTCTTCTGGGTACGTTTGGGTGTGGCTTTTTTCATGGGGACGATTTGGGGAGCATTAGGATCCCATTTTAAGAGGGAACGAATGATGACACCTCCTAGAGAATCGCTGCCTCCAGGTTTCAAAATAATTTGCTTTTTGGTTTGAGTGTCGATGCGAGGATCGGCTAGCTGCGTCAAGGCGACTTTGTTTCTCTCAAAAAACGTTTGGTTTGATGTGGAATCTCTATGATGCCTTGCAGTAATTGACGTGCTGTCACCGTAAACCATCGTAAGACTTCTTTGAGACTAGCTTCTAAGACACGAGCACGTATTTGTGGATTTGTTTCGCGACTGATACCGTACAAGGCACGAATCAATTTGATGGGGAGATGAGACTGAAGGGACGTCATGTTGACGATGTGTGAGATAGAGCCAAAGTGACCGAGATTTTTATAGACTTTTTTGGTGATTGTGATTAGGTCGACGAAGGGGACGTGTACACGACAGGCCCTCCGTCTTGGCTCCAGTGGTGAAACAGATGGGTACGAAATCAAAAATAATCGGGAGTGGTGGGTTTTAAATCCGCGAGTAAATAAGCGTGTGGGGTTTGAGTGGCATCGTCGTACGCATGAGTCAGCCAAGGCGTTCCTACCTGCTTGGCTAAGACTTGTCCTTGCGATTTATCTCTAGGGCTTTTAAACAACACCACGTAAAGAGCATTGAGACTGATGGTGCGACTGGCTTTACTTTGTTGAAACAAATTTTGGGTGATGTAAATGTCACTGGCATTAAGATGATGCCCTTTGCGCGTAAACCAGAGTTTAATTTCTTCTTCGTCTTCTCCTAACATGTCGTCAAAAATAACCAGATGGGTTTGACAGGGGTCAGACACGATCCCGTCGTCTTCGCCATGAATGCCTTCCACAAAGACGATGGAATCGCCTTGACTTTCTCGCAGAAGGCTGTACGCCGATTGCCACTCTTTGTAACACCACACGATTCGTTGAGGTGGACGATCGAGCAAATGATGTTTATGTTCGATCAAACGTTTGACAAATTCGGTTTTGCCTCAACCGCTAGGTCCGGCAATGAGCATGTTAAAGGGATGGCGAAGATACAAGGCCTCCCAACTTGGATCCTATCTACATGTTCGTCAATGACTTTGACAGTGGAGGAAGAGGGAGTAGAGACAGTAGAGGTTGCCGTAGTAGTGGTGTAAGAAATGTTACTTTTGACACGAGGACAGACAAGACAAGAGTTTTTATACTTTTTTTCAGGACACGTTTATTGTCATCTTTAATTGTGAACAACACGAAAGACAAAAATACATAAAAGCCAAATGGTTAAGTACATGAATAAAAGACACATCAAAACGATCATAGTGGAATATAAACAAGTCTCAGTACAACATTTGTGGTGATCAAGAGGTGAAATCGTAGGGGTAGTATGTAATGTTCTTAGAATCTCTACACTCTTTGGCACAGTCACACAAGAGTCCTCCCGGAATGGCCTTTCGGGGATGTCGATCACGGTCCTGTCCTGAAGAGCGTGGTTTTCCTCGGTCACGACTTCTTCTTCTTCCGGCTCTGTCACTAACACTGGTTCAAAAGTTACTTTTTTAACTGAACATTTTACTTTTTTAGGATTACAAATCTTTGGCATAGTGTGCCACTTCTTTTGTCCATGCCTCAAACCCCCAACTTTTCCAGTCACGTACATCTTTCCAGTGAGGGTGCAAGTCACAAGCTACACACACGTCGTCGTACAAATCTTCAGTGCATAAAAGTTGACGAATCTTGTTTTCCCGTAGCGGCTGAGAAGTATCAAGATGAAAGCGCAAAGCTTTGAGCAGAATGAATCTCTCGTGTACATTTAAAGGGATCACTTTCATGCTTTTTGGAGTGGTATGTACTGTTCGTAAAGAGTCCACAAGGAATCGGCTGGTAAACGAAATCCCAGAAAGCAAGTCTCTAAGACACACACTTCACGTCGACCCCAATTCAGTGGACACAGTTCTCGTAATAAACGATCGTAATCCTCTACCGTTTGAATAGTGTCATTGATTTCCTTCCACGGAATCTGTTGTATCACGAATGATAAAGGTCGTGGCATGGTAGGACGTTTTTATACCCTCTTTGGTGTCAGGTAATAAGTGTACTTTTTGAACAGCCTCAATTTTATTTTAGTACCGTACCAAAAAAGTTTAGTCACTAACTCACACACCACACGTCGCACAGAAGTTTCCTCTTGAACCAGAAAGAATTGTTCTTGTAAAGATTTGTTGTAATCCTCTAACTCGTCCGTTGAAATTCGGTGTATTAGGATCACCTTGTAAGTTGAATGAGTGGCATCCAAAAATTGACCACTGGAACACTTTCATCAGAATCAGTCCTTTTATAGCATTTAGGTACCAGTGGTTCAAACATCGGTGACGTAGCGGATGCAATGGTTCTTTGCGTTTCACTTGTATTTTGACGGACTCGCGGTAAATGCGTTCTCTCCATTCCACAGGCAAACCACGAATGTTCTCTTGTAATGTATCCATAACCATGTCAGTCAAACACTTCTCCTAGAGCGAAAGTAATGAACGTAGTGAGTAATATCTGACCACTGCCATTCCAGGAAACGGTCAATAAAATCTTCAAATGTAAATGGTCTAAAGCGAAATAGTAGGAAGAACGCACCCTTGATCCAGAGAAATCGGACTTGTTTGTTGACTTTTGTCAATTTCCGCTTGTGAATTTCTCGACATAAAAGTTCTACAGTCACAAATTGAGATTTGGCTCTGGCAAGTCCCTGCCAAATGTCCTTGTAGATCTTCTCTTGCAATTCGTTTGGTGGCCTTTGATTATTATTTTCTACATCATGGGGTTTAAATACTTGTCTAGAGGTTATCCAATGTTTGACTCCTAGCCAAGCAGCTGGTTTCTTAAACGACATGGTATGCCCACTTCAATGACGAGGTCCCACTAAAGGTAGGTAGTGACAATCTGGAGACCATCGAGCATGTTCCAGGTAAGTACAATCTTTCTTCTCCCACTCGTGAAGTGACACACCGCAACTGAAGCACTTGACTTTATCCCCTTCGCCCAAGTAGATAAATCCAGCTCTAGCTAATTCTTCGGGGGTAGGACGTCCCAGATATTTT
Source organism: Megalonaias nervosa (assembly GCA_016617855.1). Taxonomy (NCBI): domain Eukaryota; kingdom Metazoa; phylum Mollusca; class Bivalvia; order Unionida; family Unionidae; genus Megalonaias; species Megalonaias nervosa. The sequence continues at coordinate 29,082 of JAECUM010043867.1, forward strand.
GGCCATTTTCCTCGGAAGGTTTGGATCCGACTTTCAAAGTCGCAGTATTCAGGCAAACGCACAGGGAACGAATATTCGTCTTTCACAGGTTCATTTCGATGAGGATACGGTGAAATATGCAGGAGTGTGCTCAATTTTGCATGACATCCGTAGGGTGGTAGCCGCATGGTTTCATAATGATGACATCCACCATGAAAACCAGTAAAGTGGAAAGGTGTACGATAACGAGTGGCATCGCTTTCGCATCCATCAGGTTCGACACGCACAGCATCACTTTCCATGGTAGGTACAATCGTAGCAAAATTTCCATGATGTGGTACTGAATCGCTAAGGTCATAGCGTATGGCATCCCTGTCATCGCAAGGCATAGTATCGCACTCGAGCTTGCTCTTGCTTGAAACTTGCTGTTTGAAAGGATCCATCTTTCTCGCTTGGCAATGGTAGTCACAATGAACTATCGGTCTTGAACGTTGTCCTTTTTTATATGCTGGCCAAAATCGTCGTGACCGTACGGTAAAGTGAAGTGATTGGGAAGCCGAACTCGCTTCTGGTACACGATTTGATAGACTTTTTCCAAGGGCCGGCAAACGATTTGGTGTGTGGATAAACGTACAATCTTGTGCGGTTCGTGGGTGGTCACTTTAAAATTTCCATCCTGTCCAGACTGCAAGGCTTCTTTCAAGACGCCAAAGTTCACCAGTCGACTGGTGCGATAATTGAGAGTCAATCCTTTCACTTTACACTCCGTGTGTACTTCTCCTTGAGGGTTACGGTATTCGTAGCCGTAATTTTTGGGACCGCCACTTGCAAAACTTAGAATCTTGTCGTCGGGATTCTCGTCCGTCCAGGCTCCTAAACGGTCTCCTTCGATGACAGGGTGAGGTTGACGCAGGCGATCGATGTAGATGCAACTGTCCGTGTCAAAATACAGCACACGATTTCCTAACAGTTCTAAAGCTTCGTACAGTTTTAAGCAAGCATGGGCTGTCACGTAAGCCGCAATAATGCCATTTCCAAATTCGTCGGCTTCTACAAAGTCCAGTTCTTCTTCGTAAATGACTAAGATCAAGTCCTCACGAAGGACGTCCACGTGTTTCATGTATTTGGTTTTGTTGTGAATCATCTGGAAGTAGCGAGAAGGTTCTGTCAAATACTCCGTTTTGGGTAAACACGGTCGTTGTGCCATTTTACCCCACAAACAATTCAACATCACTTTGGCAAACGATCGCCTTCCTTCGTTATTCTCGATGTGGTCTAAAGGGATGCCTTCCTGCTCCCAGTATTTCTCTTTGAATTTCTTTTGGTCTTCGGGAGTGTCGCACCAGGAAAGATAGAAACTAGCTTCTTGTTTCAGTTTCAAAAAGGCATTCACGTAGTCTACAAAAATGCCTTTTTGAGTCTCGTCGCCCTTGTGGTATTTTTCTGTCTTGGGAAAGTGGTAAATTTCGTTCACTTCTAACAGTTGCTATCCCAAGCCCAGAGCTTTAAACAATTCCACACTGACCCAGGTTCCCGTCAAGGCGCGTTCTTCCTGAGTGTGCTGACAAGGTCGGTCTTGGTTGCACGTTTCGGCACAAGTACCGCACAAGGGAAACATCAGTTTTCCTTGGCAATGGTGAGGTAAAACGGGATGGTACAATTTCGTGGGAGGCAAACCTTACATCTGATCAATCCTTCGTATTAGGGAATGTTGTCCAGGTCAATATGTTCTGTCAGCAATTGCGGGTGTCCTGCGGGAAAGTGACAGTATTTGCACACGTACGGATACAGAGAACACACGTCCAAGTATTTGATTTCTTCTCCTTTCTCCTCATCGGTTTGGTACAGCAAACAGGTGGCATTCGTCCGTCCTCCGTACAAATTGTCCCTTGGGTTCAGTGGGTCCACCAGCTTGTAACTGTGCATGATGCGATTAAACTCGGGATCGGTTTTCAAACGGTGATCGTACTCGTGTTCCCACATTTCTACCAGTTGGTATCCTTGCGCTTCTAACTTAAAGTGTCGCTGACAAGTGGCCTGGTACAAGTCTTCCATGGTTCGTTGTAAAAACTGATTTTTAGTGTTCCGTTGAAGGTAACAGATGGAGCATCCGTGAAATAAGCAGCCGTTAAACTCGTACACGATCTGGGGGTTTTCTAAGTCCCAACCATCCACTGAATATCTTCCAATGGCTTTTTCGCCTCCTCCGTTGCGAGCATGTTGGATCCATTTGTCTTCCTTGTCACACAAATAATGTAGCCAGCGTAGGGCTTTGACCGCGTATTGACGTTTGACAAAATTGGTTGTTTGAGGACTGATGACAGCCAGGGTGTTTTCGGGCATGAATCGTTGACGGTACACTAAGGAACACGCTTTGGCAATGGTGCAAGCTTCTTTCAAAGGGTCGACCCCACCGTGTTCCATGAACAGTTCTCGAAATTTTCCACAGCAACGCCGTAAAATGTCCACGTCGGAACGACAATATGTTTACATTTCTTCCTGAAAGTCGAAAGGGTCCGAGGCGTGAGTCTGGTACCAAGTGTAGAAAGCTTCTCGTTGTTCGGTACGCATGTTGTCGGGGTCGTACTAGTTAGCCTCGGGCAAATGGGGCAGAACGGCGTGTTGATTGGCTTCGGTATTGAAAAGTGTGGAAAATAGCCTTTGCCCATTTCTGTCATTCCAAACGTTTTAGGCATGCGACTCAAAGGCATGGCCAAGTAACTCATCGAATCTTTAAACTGCACTTGTCCCACTTGCATGGAAATGATTTTGGCTCCGTTCAAAGTCACTTTAGGACGTTCGGTACTTTGTTCCGTATAGTATCTGAGAAGAAACTGCTCGTCGTATCCCGAGAAATTGAGAGCCATCACTGTGGCATAGCGATGACAATCTCCGTAACGTTCGATGTCTTCTTGGCTCCACGTCTTGTCGATAGGGTCTAAGATCCATTGGGCGAAATCAGCTAGCGTGTTTGGTCCCCGAAGATATTTTCACGTCCTCCAGGAATCTTGCTGCAGTGAGGGCAATGAGTAAAGATAGGCTCTTGGACGCACTTCTCACACGCTCGATGAGCCTCGTAGAAATTAGGAATGTGAATGCCAGTCTCTTGCATGCATTCGAAATCGAAAAAGATGAAATGACCTTTCTTTTGGTCATTATCTTCCTCTTCTTCATGTTTGGAATGGTATTTTTGAATGTAGCATTGGTGTTCCAAGTCCACGATTTGGCGACAAATGTGACATCACTTCTTTCCTGAGCAGACGTGCGACTTGGCATTACTGGTACGTATGCCTTGTCCACAAGTAGGGCACAATCTCAGGAGCTGACAAGCACTTTCTGCTCTGAACCTTGCATCTTTAGATGTTGTTGGTAACAGGTAGGGCTGACAAACGTGCACTGACAACTCGTTCTTGTCCTTGGTCCAGACAGGGCTTAGAGGTTAAACATCCCTCACATTTCGATCCACAATGCTTGTGTTACTCTCGATTGTTATAGCCATGGTCACATTTCTCACAGTAATAACCGTATCCCAGGAATCCAGTGATACTGGTGATGGCATCGAAATGTTCATCGTGATTATAGACGTGAATGTATTTTCCGTCTTTGAAATGTTTGCCTCGAAACAACAGAGGTACGCGCACTTCTTGAGGGTGCACTTTCAAGGTGTAGCGTGGAGCCAAGACGTCTTGCAACTTTTGCATTTCAGGAATGACACAGGGTGTGTCTTTGGAAAGGCCAGCTTGCTGTAACAGGAGCTCTGCTTCTCTTCGTTGTTTGGCTCGGCTAGATTTTTTAAAAGTTTGCCAGGCTCTTTTCCATTCTGCCGTGTCGTTCTTGTCGGCATACGTTCGTCCCACCACGATGGCACGGGCTAAACACATCTTGTCTTGAGGGTTGTTAATTCGGACGAGATTCGTTTTTGTGCTGCGAAGATTGTCTACCAAGATCACCTTTATTTGCCATGTCCTGTCCCTTGGGGAAGAAACACGTGGGTCATGAACAGTGTCGCTTTTCCGTCGGTGATGTGAAACTTGTCGTTGGATTGTTGTACGTGTTGAATCTTGTCCATGACTTTGGAAGGTGTCAATTCTGCTGGGCTGCTAAACTCGATCCAAACGGGTGACTTCAAACCGTCGTGATGAATAGAAATTCTCAAGCGATCGTCTTCTTTGGCTTGACATTGCCGTTTCAGTGTGGTTAACAAAGAATCCCACACATCAGTGATGAACCCTTCTGCTTCCTCCAACGGTACATCGGACTTGAAATCTTTAAACTTCACCGCGTACGTGTAGACCGTAGTTCTAAATTTTCTTGAGGAGCGTTTGTCCGTCTCTCGTATGTGGTAGTACTTTTCAGGGTTTACTGATGGTAATGGACTTTGGTTTGGTGTAGACTCTCTAGGTCTAGATTCTGGCTCACTCATCTCATCTTCAAAATCGCTGGCATGAATTTGAGCCAAGACTTCAGCTACTGTGCGAGGCGATAAATCACGTTTCTGCCTCTTACTTTTCTCTCCTTTCTTTACGAAATGATGCGATCGTTTCATTTTGACTGCAAAAGGTCAAATGACTACATTTGAAACACCATGGACCCTTATATATCCATGTCAGACCAGTGCATATATAAAGGGCTGGTGCCTTCCCTCTCAGTATTCATTTCGCTCTCAAGCCGACAAGCACGATGGAAGAACCCACACAAATTGAACTTCTGATTAGAGCTTTGCGAGGTGTCATACGAAAGTTTTCTTCAGACAAGCCGACGGACTACTCCCCCTCCTTTCAAGATAAAAGTCAAGATACTTGCTATATCTGTCAGAAGAAAGGGCATTGGGCTACAGAATGTCCAGAACGTCACAAAAGCAAGACCAGTGTCTAAAGAGACAAATGTCAGGATACCTGTTATCATTGTCAAGAGAAAGGACATTGGTCTTTAGACTGTCCTAATAAACAATAGGAGCAGGAGGAGGAAGAAGAGGTACCCTCGGCAAAAGAAGAACCCCGACAGGTTCAGAAAGAGAAGATAGAAAAGAAAAGAAGAGAAAAAAGTGAGGAAGAAGAGGAGGAGGAAAAAAACTGTGAAAGTGAAGAAAATCAGAAAACAGAGAGAGTGAAAGAAGAAAAAGACACAGAAGAAGTCTATGAACTTTTTTAAAAAGTGTTGTGTTATGTTGTGATATTGAATTGTAAATATTTGTACCAGAATAGACCAGACTGAAAAAAACGTAAGTGTCTCTTGGTTTTGATTGTTTAGAATAATAAGGACCTACACTCATGCACTCACAACACGTACATCATAGGGTTAAACAAGGGATTTTGAGTTTTAATTGATTTTGGCAAATTGAATAGTATCTCTTTTAGAAAGAAGTGAGTGCTCCTGAAAAGGACCGTTGGGTGTTTGTTTTTTCTTAGAACAAACTCAGGAACGAGAAGCAATCCGCTTTAACTGCCTTAAGCCTTTGCCACGGCCAAGGCCTACTTGTGGACTTTCTCCTTTTAATGATTTGGTAAAAGTCACTAGGGGTGGTATCTCTGGTGTATTTACAGGGTTGGGCTGTTTGGCTCGGGAAGGTCTTTTTCTCTTGGGTCGTAATAAAGAAGTCTGATATATTTGTTTCAGACTTCTTAACTCGGCCAAAATGTCCAAGAGTCCCGTTACCGTTTGAGGTTCACTATTCTCCTTCTCTCCTAGACCTTGCTTCGTCTCTACTGCTTCTTCTTCCTGTCGTTTCCTTCTTGCCTCTTCTTCTTCTCGCTGTTGCTGTTCAAGGAGAAATGCTTGTTCTGCCTCTTTCTGCTGCTGTAAAAATTTCTCCAATTCTTCTTTCTGTCTTTGTTTAAAATCCTCAACGTGTGGTAAAGAAGGAGAAAGTGGCGAAGGTACTGGTACCGGAACAAATTCTTGCGAAGAAGAGAAAAAAAATCTACTAAATCCCAGTTGAAATAAACCTCTTCTGGAAGTAGCGCTGTGTTAACTTTGGTAGCCGCTGCTATGCCATCGCTTTTCGTCTCCAAAGTCGGTGCACCCCAATCCATCGTCTTCTTAGTTTCAGTCATGTTTCACAAAACAATGTCGCATCGATTCACTGCGCACAGACGCTAGCGCACCTATATAGGGAATGTGACGTCACAGTAGCTCTCTTCGGATTGGAAGAGACACTCCGCGAAGTGAATGAATTTTGTAACGCGTGTTGGGATTGCTGAATAATTTCAATCCATTTCGATCAGCACTTCCACTATAAATAAACGCGGTTCACTTTATTCCCTTCACCTGTTCTCGTCACAAAGATATGGACCAACATTGAATCGTCTACCCTCGTATCGTCGATGCTGTTCCGTACGGACTTACCTATGTATGTGCGTTCATCATGGAGAATCGTTAGGATCACCGAGACAAGCGTTTGGAAAAGAAGGACCTATGTGAAAAGACAAGGCTGTCTGAAGCGAGTCCTCATCTACGGTCCAGAAGTTAGACGAAGTTTAAGAAAGAGAAGAAGATCAGTGAGATGCCCTCTGTGTTAACGGAATGGTGTTAACATAACAAACAACGGCCCTTTTCAGGGCCACTCCACTGCCTCGAAAAGATTTATTCTTTCTTGCCTAAAAAAAAATTTATTCGATTGCATAATTTATCTTTTAACTCACAAAAACATTATTCTCTTATCTAATTTTTTTTTAGTCAGTTGTATAATTTGGGTATAATATTATAATATCCACAAACAAGGACGCGAATGATTCAAACTTTATATAGAAATGACACAGGTAGCATGACGTCACGGTACTTGCTACATTGTTGCAAGTGTCCAGTACCGTGACGTCACCCTACCTGTGCAATTCCTCTTGTCTCTATACAAAATTCCCATTGTCCGTATGCAGTCCCAGGGTGTGCTAGTCACTATACAAAAATTCCCATTGTCCGTAGACAGTCCCAGGGTGATTTTTTGTCCGTAGAAATCTAGTCCGTAGACAGTCCCGGGGGGGGGGGTCTGTAATGCTAATTCCCATTGTCCGTAGACTATCCCACTACACTACTTACGTATATATATA
>JAECUM010043868.1:0-33817 GCA_016617855.1 Megalonaias nervosa
ATAGATGTAGTAAATCTACGATTTCTGAGTACATATAAGAATTATTTCATGAGTGAGGTAGGAAACATTGAACTGTAGTTTTTCGTTTTGTTGCATATCCTCTAAGACCTTCGACTTGCATAGATTTTTGGCCTCCTCTGTGTGCCAGCACAATTAACGGATGCGTTACCTACATCGACATAAAAGAAGTTCTTAATTTTTATAATAATTTTAGGACATCAATCTATAACGTTATCTTGTACAGATAATACTTTACAGTGAGCGATTTTCAAATTATTCACTGTTTTCAAAGAAACTTGAAGAGATTTGATATTTGATTTGATTTGATATTTCTGAACATATTTCTTGCGGGGTGAACATTGTTACAGTTTATTTTTACTTAGATTTAATCGAAACTGTTTTTGTCCATGTTTTCAAGTTGTTGAAAAATATTTAGGCAATTTTAATTGAAACAATTTTTTGTTTTCACGGCATCATGAACAAGGCAATTTTCAATATAATATATGTCTTATGATAGAAACGATATTTAAATATTAATTAAGATTAATATCGGCTTATCTCAGAAAAATATGGCAATTTATATTCTGTAAGGATACGCAGTATAAAGTTGATGATATATAACTGTGTTAAATAATTTTTTTAATGCTCTGCATTTCTTTTACATCAGATCTTTCTCATATACTTTGCAAGTCATGACTTTGTGTTCACACGAGTCCACGTGGTAAAAATATTATTCAAATGAATAAATATGTTTCACAGTGCTATAATGCGGCATGAGTTTAGGAACTGCATGGTACCAGTTTGATTATATTAATATTGGCAGTGTTCCTCATATATGCATGCATCCAAAATATATTTGCGGGATCAGGGGATTAGTGCTTGTTGTATGAGTGTCGATATATAATAAAAGCTCTTCAAGAAAGTGTACGTTTGGCAATAACCATATCATATCATTTCAGCCAAATAGTTTACTGGCTTTTATGTTCGTATGGCTTGTATACCTATTGAAGAAAATCATTAAAAATATAATATAACCGTTAGAGTAATACGAATATAGCAGAGCAAGTTGAACAGTTTTTGTTGCTAATTGTAAATCTTTGATAATAATATATACAACGTGGAATATAAATTGCATGTAACTAGCTCGTACAACATCGCACTGCCATAAAGTTGGTCTCCTGCACGAAATTTGTAGGGAGCAATGTCACTACTGAGCTTTCTTGACATTTTCCTGAACTTGGCATGTTAACAAGAGAAATGTCTAAAGTGCGTGAAATTATTGCATGACATGTGGTCGGGCATGATGGCTTCTGGATATAATATTTTTCTAGGATGTTACCTTTGACCTTGTCAACAATTAAGTTTGTGTCAAAACAGTTATCCTGCGGGCATTCTATATTTTTTCCAGGCACATATGAAAAATTTGCTTTCTATTCTACAGTGCCCTCTTCATAACCCAAATGTACAGTTTTTTTTTATATTCAGTCTATTTAAATGGATAACATTTTATCTTTTTGTTTATTTAAACGCACACGGTTTTATCGACTGATGTAACTTTTCTAATATTTTGACTTTTAGGAATGTGTTTTACGACGGTTCAGTGCAAACTCCACTCTCAACCATCTGATAATATCTGATAAGTGTCAGGATTTGGTGTCTGTAGAACAAAGTCATTGAAAGCATGTATACGTCATTATCTAATTATTAATAACCAATACATATTTTTTTCTTTCTTTCATTCTCTGTTTATTTGAAGCGTATTGTCCAGGAGATTTCATTAAGATATCAACATGTGCTTATTAGAGTCGTTTGCTGTTTGAAAACCACAAGTAAGACAATGTTATACAGCTAGTGGTTCACCAATGTAACTGGCCCTCGTTTAAGCGTTTTACATTGGAACTCTACTACAAAACACTTTCGTGACGACGTAGAGCGTTTTACATGGTCCTGAAAACACTCCAAAACGTTATCAGTGTGGATATTGGCCAGTTACTTAATGAAACTATTGCATATTTTTATGACGAAAGAGATTCAATTAAATCGATATTATTTTTTGTTTTGTTTACAAAGCATGTGCTAATTAGGAATCACTTTTTCCTTTTGAACATACCATTCCATCGTACACTCCCAATGCGATCGTAGTTTCGTATCATCACTAAAAGTAACGCTGCATCATCGCCATCGTACCTTCGTAACATCGCGCACGATGATACGATATGATGGTGTCCCAAACCGGATTTCGTACCTCCCACATGACTGGTCTTACTTGTAATGAAATTTTATAACAGTAAAACCACTAATTTAACATGCACAGATTCTGGAGAATTTAAACAGATGTTTGTGTCTTTGAACGTGGAAATGGTTGTTTCTTCAGCAGTTACGGATCCATTTTTAATATTTAGTGAAATGTTAGCTCCATTTTCAGTTATATATGTGAGATCATGAAGCTTGAAGTTTATATATATATGAGCAGTATATATATATATAGAAAGAGAGATAGTATATATATATATATATATATATATATATATATATATATATATATATATATATATATATATATGTGTGTGTGTGTGTGTGTGTGTGTGTGTGTGTGTGTAGTCTAAAATCTAGGATCTTCGCTTGAAAAGATAGTTGTCTACCACTGAGCAATAGAGACCACAGTAAAATCGGTTATCGAATGATTACTATATCATGTGTCCGATTGAACTACATAAACAAAAAATCAGATTTATTTGAAAACACGTATACTTGTATAAATATAGTGAGGTGCTGACTCCGGTGGTGTACGGTTTAACTGTGCAGTTAAATAAAAACTGAAGGAATGTTAGCACCGCAATGCTCCATAAGTAACCATCACCGTTAACATCTGTGGACTGGGGATTTTTACGGAAATGTTTACCGTTAAACGCTTAACAAGGGAGCGATTGTGGTGTGTTGTTTGGTGGGTAACTATTTACGATCTTTTTTTTTTTCCTTTTTACAGTATTTCATTATCAGAACTTTATTTCATATTGTTTGAAGTATGAAGAGTAGTTCTTACCATTGATTAATAACTAAGCGTTAGAAGAATTTTATACACCATATTTACCTCTAGATAGCTTCCAGAACAATAGATCACACATCTTGAAAAGGTTTGTCGGCAACATGTAAATTGTGTACTTTTTACGAAACTATACTGATGTGTCTTATTTTCCTGCTGTCCAAAAACAGAAGAAACTAGACTATAAATGATTCCAACCTTTTCATTTGCAAAAAGTGTTTCTAATGATACAAAACTTTATGTGATTCATTTCGTCCTTCCAACAAGAATAAGAGACTGTGCAGCTTACTCTCCTCCTAGATGTACATACAGTAAATAGATGGCAAACTAGTCAAACGTCACATGCGTTTGAATTTCTTCAAACTAGCAAATTTTGCGGGGCTAGCTTCGCTTATATTTGTATGTTAGCCAGTGGCAAATATGTACTTTTTCTTATTCAATGTTTCTTCTCAGCCAAGAAATCCTTTTTATGAAATGAGGAACAATTTTTGTGTGAATTTTATTAAAATCCATGTGTATAGAATTATTACATCATAATTATGTTTTATCAGACTTCATCCTGTGTATATCAATTGATGTGTCTACTGTTACAAGGGTAAACACAAAATAAACGATACTATTATGACGCCCGTCTATAGTTTGTGCAATTATTTTGAGGATAATTTTTCATTTGCCGACCAGATCCTCTCTCTCTCTCTCTCTCTCTCTCTCTCTCTCTCTCTCTCTCGTGATATGGTTAACAATATGCGAAGAGCAAACAATAAATAGGAAACAAATGCAACATTTAATGAAAGCTTGAAATTTATATTTAAAAATATGAGTAAATAAAGTGTAAGAAATAAGGGGAAATAAGGGGAAAAGGTTTAAGACCATTTTGTTGATCGAAATTTATGACTGTTAAGGTACAGTCCGCTTTATATGTCGTTATCTTATATCAGTCCCCTAATCTCCTATATACAGTCAACACATTTTACCTCTACTGGTCATACACCATAATATACAGTCAACACATTTTACCTCTACTGGCCATACACCATAATATACAGTCAACACATTTTACCTCTACTGGCCATACACCATAATATACAGTCAACACATTTTACCTCTACTGGCCATACACCATAATATACAGTCAACACATTTTACCTCTACTGGCCATACACCATAATATACAGTCAACACATTTTACCTCTACTGGCCATACACTATAATATACAGTCAACACATTTTACCTCTACTGGTCATACACCATAATATACAGTCAACACATTTTACCTCTACTGGCCATACACCATAATATACAGTCAACACATTTTACCTCTACTGGCCATACACCATAATATACAGTCAACACATTTTACCTCTACCGGTCATACACCATAATATACAGTCAACACATTTTACCTCTACTAGCCATACACCATAATATACAGTCAACACATTTTACCTCTACTGGTCATACACCATAATATACAGTCAACACATTTTACCTCTACTGGTCATACACCATAATATACAGTCAACACATTTTACCTCTACCGGTCATACACCATAATATACAGTCAACACATTTAACCTGTACTGGCCATACACTATAAGATACAGTCAACACATTTTACCTCTACTGGTCATACACCATAATATACAGTCAACACATTTTACCTCTACTGGTCATACACCATAATATACAGTCAACACATTTTACCTCTACTGGCCATACACCATAATATACAGTCAACACATTTTACCTCTACTGGCCATACACCATAATATACAGTCAACACATTTTACCTCTACCGGTCATACACCATAATATACAGTCAACACATTTTACCTCTACTAGCCATACACCATAATATACAGTCAACACATTTTACCTCTACTGGTCATACACCATAATATACAGTCAACACATTTTACCTCTACTGGTCATACACCATAATATACAGTCAACACATTTTACCTCTACCGGTCATACACCATAATATACAGTCAACACATTTAACCTGTACTGGCCATACACTATAAGATACAGTCAACACATTTTACCTCTACTGGTCATACACCATAATATACAGTCAACACATTTTACCTCTACTGGTCATACACCATAATATACAGTCAACACATTTTACCTCTACTGGCCATACACCATAATATACAGTCAACACATTTTACCTCTACTGGCCATACACCATAATATACAGTCAACACATTTTACCTCTACTGGTCATACACCATAATATACAGTCAACACATTTTACCTCTACCGGCCATACACCATAATATACAGTCAACACATTTTACCTCTACCGGCCATACACCATAATATACAGTCAACACATTTTACCTCTACTGGTCATACACCATAATATATAGTCAACACATTTTACCTCTACTGGTCATACACCATAATATACAGTCAACACATTTTACCTCTACTGGTTATACACCATAATATACAGTCAACACATTTTACCTCTACCGGTCATACACCATAATATACAGTCAACACATTTAACCTCTACTGGCCATAGACTATAATATACAGTCAACACATTTTACCTCTACTGGTCATACACCATAATATACAGTCAACACATTTTACCTCTACTGGTCATACACCATAATATACAGTCAACACATTTTACCTCTACTGGCCATACACCATAATATACAGTCAACACATTTTACCTCTACTGGTCATACACCATAAGCTCTTATGCAATGGTATTTTGTCTGTCGTCCGTTAGCACATACTTGGAGGATTGCCTAAATGAAAATGGTGTCGATCTGATGTCCAATATGGTCGTAGTCTTAAATTATCACTGTTATCGCTACTTCTTCTGAATGAATGGTCATATCAGCATTGGGTGTTCATCAAAAGACTTCTTAGGATGTTTAGTTGTATCTAAATGAAAATGATACCGAGTCCAAAATAGCTGCCAGAGTGGTCGTCTTGAACATCTTACCATCACTACTCATCCTGAACAGATGTTCATATCAAAATGGGTTGTTACTGTAAGACGTCTTATGACGTCTAGTTGGTCCAGAATGAAAATGGTGCCGATATGAAGTCTATTATGGTCGCGGTGTCTTGAAAATCGTGAAGGGATGACCATATCAACATGGGCTTTTCACTAACAGACTTTTATGATCTCTAATTTATGTTAAATAAAAATGGTACCCATCTAAGGTCTAATACGGCCACCACAGCAGCCATCTTCACAATATTGTTATCGCTACTCCTTGTGAAATGGATCGTTATATAGGCATCAGGAGGTCAGCAAAATTCGTCTTGTGATGTTTACCTTGTCCTAAATAGAACTGATGCCAGTCTTACATTCAATATGGCCACCATGGCAGTTACCTTCAAAATATTGTTATTACAGCACTACTTGAACAGAAAGTCATATTGACGTGGGCTTTTCGCCGGAAATCTTGTGATGTCCATGTGGTCATAAATGAAAATGGTGCCGATGTGATGTGCTGTATGGCAGCCACAGCATCCATGAAAGATATTGTTATTGCTACTCCTGAGAGGATGGTTATATCTTGCAAATATTGTTATCTCTACTCCTCTTCAAATGGATGACTACATCAACATAGGGTTTTCACAGTTTAGTTCTTATGATATCTAGTTGGTCCTAAATGAAAATGGTGCCAGTAGTAAATCCAGTATGGCTGTCAGGACGACAGTCTTAAAAATGGTGTTATTACTATTCCCCGGAATGGATGATAATTTTAACATAGTGGTTTCGCCAAAAGACTTCAAATGATGTCCACTTTCTCCTAAATGAAAACAGTACCCAACTGACAACCAATATGTGTACCACAAAACCGATAATTTGAATGCTTGCTATTGCCGAACAAAATAAGAGATTGTTTCAACAATCGACAACTAAAAGGAAGAAATTGTCTTCTCTTGAATTCCTGGAACTTATTTTCGTCCAGTAGAGAGTCAGTCCCTTCGAGGTATCAGATGTATTTTACCAATCTTTTCGCCTTACTTAGCAAGCTTTTATCTGTTGTTTCGGTGACATTTGTTGCAAGAGACAGATAATTAATCGACAAAAGACAATGATCAGTTATTGTCATTATATACCCAATTGAACATCTTTGGGATAAAGCGTATCACACGATGAAAATGGTATGTCATCTAAATATATGTATATTGTAATGGTGACACATGTGAAAGGTACATCATGCAATATATACATATATAATTTAGACACAGGTATAAGGCATACAATACAATATATAAGTACAGTATAACCTAGGTATTAAATAGAATATTCATTGCTGTTCAAGATTTTTTTAAGGAATTATCGGTCATCTATAATTGTATAAATCTTCATGGTCATTTCCATTTGATAATGTGGAGCAGTAAACAATCGAAGAACCCTGCCATTGAAAATAACAGAGCGTATCAACGCTACCTTTTGTGTAACATCAAAGAAGGATTTAGAGTGTATTAATATTTTTGAGAATTGTAAACCAAGGAAAGTATATACAAGACGAACACATGTCTACTGGCCGATAGAACCGAATGTTTGCCGGGCTATTACAGTAACTTTACACATAAAACGAAAATGTTAGTTGAATACGTTTAACGGGAGGATGGACAAATTGGCTGGATGGAAGAATGGGTAGATAAACGGACGAATTTTACGTGACACATCACGAAAGTAAATTGCAGTTTACAAACAGAACTCAATAATATTACTTCAAATTTTCGCGAGCTCAGAAACAAATCAATAAAGAGACAATGGGAAAAAGTTCTCCATGAAAACTTACGTTTCAATTCGTTAATTTAGTCATTTACAAAAGACAGTACTTTTTATATTTGAAATATATGAGTTAAACGGTGTTAGACACTATGTTGTTATATTCGGTTTGATGTGAGATCCCCACTCCTTATGACGTTTTGGTTATTGTTATCTAGGAGATGATCGACCACGATATTATTGCCCGGATCGAGAAAACAATAAAATTAAATCTGAAATTAATGGTAGAAAAACAGAGATCTCAGCAGACATATAGAATAGATCAACACGTGCCCCCTTATGTAAAATACAATAATTTAATCAATCACATAAACAAAATGAAACTGAGCATGACATTTGAATGATTCACCTTCTCTTAGAAACCGAGTTACCAACTTTATGTGAAATTCAATTAGCCTTTTTTGTTATACTGATAAAACAAATTTCATCATATAATCGTGTGACTGGTCGAACTGAGATTGTTAGCACTGCCTGCTTGTTTTGAGTCTTTTCCAAATCCCTGATGGTGACAGGTCAGTATTGACGTATTTCGTTTTCTTAAAACGAATAAATTCCATAAAGAATTACAAACGTACATCAATGAACATATTTATGCAGTTGAGACTAAAATTGTTCTTTATTGAGACTCTCTCTTACTATGCAGCTTAATCTCTCTCTCTCTCTCTCTCTCTCTCTCTCTCTCTCTCTCTCTCTCTTTTCGTGTCTTCAACTTTCTTACACACGTCCCTTGGAGAATCTAACGAGAAATACCTATTATTTTCCCCTCATAAATTTAGACTGAGTAATTTCGAGATTACAGACACCTTGATTTTCGTCTGGGAACAAACACACCATTGTTTAACTTAGCCAATTGAGATTGACTTTCACTAACCGCCAAAGTTTAAACACTCTCGTCGAAGTAAGAACAATTATCTCTCGACCGCCTTTATTAATAACTATTCTGGAAAATATAATTGTATGACACCTGTTTCGCATGTCTCACTTTTTCTAACAATGTTGCCTCTGGCTTGTCTCGCCTTTGTTATTTTCCGCTATTTGACCTTACGTTAACATTTGCCTCCTTCATTGGTCTGACCGTTATCGAACGACCTCTATTTAAAATTAAATTATTCCCCTAGCCCCCCCCCACCAAAAAAAAAAATATAAGAGAGGTTAACCATTACAAGCTGCCAAGTTATTGCGAGCCTAACCTGTATGTCAGTCTTAATGGTTGTGTGTCATGCGACCACGACAGAATATACTGCGAAATTATCAGCAACATTTTGCACCATTACAGGTTTAAACGCCATTTCTCAGTGCAAGATAGGCTATACATGGCGGCCAGTACAAATGGTGGAGGAAGAACCCGGGAAAAACCAGTGACCCACGGGACGTTAGGCGCTAGCTTTCTCACATATCCACGTTGGTCAAGACAAGAGACTCTAACCCAGACGGAAAGGTAACATCATAGAGATCGGTAAAGGCAATCGCTTTAGACAACTTAACATGCGCAGTACTAAAAGTAATTGTCTTAGAAGTAAATTGTGGACTTGCACTCCACGACAATATCTGACATTTTATTACAATTATATATATATATATATATATATATATATATATATATATATATATATATATATACACACACACACACACACACACACACACACACACACACACACACACACACAATGCAACCTATTATAAATCTCATTTTCAATGAGAGTCACACTATTTTGGAATTTGTTTTTTTGAATTATGCAATGCTAGATGAAGAGCAATGGAAGGACATGATTATGTATGTTGTTACGACTTTATGGTCTTAAACTAAGTAACAGAATACAGCTTCTCCTTAAAGCTGACCTAAGCAAGTGAACGTTGAACAACACATGAGAATTTTATTATGTTCCTGACAAATGTCCCGTATCTTAGAAGAACATTTGCTCTTTTAATTCTTATTTATTAAAAGTGATACTTTTAAATGTTATTTGTAATCGAACTATTCAATACTGTGTCAATTCGCGTCTGGTGCTGTTGTTTCTTGCACAGTGTTTGCAATGTGCATCGTCTGAGCCAGAAAGAAATGTCGAAAAGACGTGCTCTTCTTTTGCTTTCATTCCACTCTATATAAAATTAATGTGACAAACAGAATCTCAAAAGGGTAACGATTTAATATTGAATTTAAAAAACTCGTTGAATAGTTTCCGGCTTTTGCTCTTGAAGGAAAAAGCTGAGATTTATTTAACTCGTTTCATAAATTCAATATTAAATCAGTACCCATTTGTGATTCTGTTTCTGATATGTGTATATTAACGTAAATAATACAGAAACCATGTGATGTGTTTAGTCAATATATGATATTCAAATTGTACATGAAGGTGAATAAATTAATTGAAATATATCCTGTAGTACCTTGTTCTGAATTACTCTGGGTAAGTTAGAGATTGTTGCAACATTCTCAGATTCTTACTATAATCGAGGAACTTCAGGGATTTATTTCTTCTCGGTGCATATTAATTGCTATTTGATATAAATGCATTCTAATTTTGTATATGACTGTAGATTTTCTGACCATTTGCTAGCAAAAGTAAAATTAAGATATGCTGTTCTAGAATGTAAGACTCTGCAATCAAGAAACACCTCAAGAGCAAAGTTGCAAAATTAAAAAACCAGATGGTATTTCCAAAGCTTTGATATTTAACATGCATTTAAAGATCTACATAAAAAATAACAATTGCAAACCTTGTGAGGTTTTAGTTTTGCAATTACAGCATGGATTCTACATTTGAGATTAGGCAGATTCGTTTATTTGTCAGCCGTTTTATAAAAATTTTCCATAGCAAAAACGTTTGCGTGATTTACATCGCAGTCAATGGAATTGTATCTGATTATTTATCTTATCCCACCAAACTTTTACTACTTTTTCCAAGCAGGATCCCTCATTCCATAATCCCGCTCTTCCTATTGCGATAAGTCTCGCTGTGCAGGGACTAAGATCATGGAATACTATTCTTATTGAAATAAGAAATTCAGCTTCTTACTGTAAATTCAATTTCTTGCATAATGATTACAATATGGCTCACTACTTATGATATCAAATTTATATTCCGATTTTACTCCATACACAAATTTATAAAATAATGATATCATCCTTTATTCCTTCACGTCATTTTTGTCAGTGTTTTAAGTAGGAGATAATCTTTAATGCTAAGTATCTTATCTTCTTAAAATGAAGATGGTGTTGTTGTTATTATTGTTATTATTATTATTAGTTGTAATAGTAGTAGTAGTGTTGGTAGTGGTAGTAGATCGATGATGTCTCCATTTTTTACATTTTTGTACCATACCATACTATCGAACTAATATGTACGATAAGCTTAGAGAAGCAGCCATTCTTGTTTGACAAAGTTAAATGGATCATCATCGATTAAACATGGTATGCGATAGAAAGAAAAAGTACATGATCTACTCAAATAACACACTCTATTTCTCGAGCTAAATACTATGTTATGAGAAAATATAACTATTCGTTTAGATTTGATTTTGTCCGTTTAGATCATTTCTTTCTTGTCTCTTCTTTATCTGCTGTTGTTATCATTATTAACATCATTAATATCGACACCGGAAAGATGATCGTTCGACCAGGCCGGGTCAGCCACTATTTCATTTTAATTGGCAAGACACTTGATTGTCTCGAAACGATACAATCTTTAATGTGTTGATGTACTATAAAACCCAATCATTCGATCAATTATTATTATTATCGTTGTTGTTGTTGTTATTATTATTATTAATATTTGTTGCCTTTGTTGCTGCTGTTGTTGTTCCTGCTGAAACATAAATACAAGTATTTTGGTTTATTTGTTACTGTTACAAGGCAACACGTCTACAATCAAATTCCAGTAAAAATGGCACGTAAAGTAGGCAGATTGTTAAGAATATTATATTTATTTCCACTTTAGGAATTTCTAACAATTACATTTATATACAAGCAAAAAAGACACATCCTCTCCCGACATAAACATATATCCATATTTCATATCATTCAAATCATTTTTTTAGGATTAAATATAGTTTTTCTTTGCATAAACCTTCGAACATTTTATTATTGTTATCTTATCTATTACAGATATAGCCTGATATTTCAATGAAAGAACTAAATCCATAATTGACTACCTAACTAAACATTTGTCTCAGATTTCATCTATGTTACTTTGTTTTTTTAAAGTATAATGCAAAACGACGTATAAATACCGTACTTGCTGATATAAAGAGTGTTGTACGCAAGACGTGTGCTTACTGATATAAAGAGTGTTGTACGCAGTGCGTGTACTTACTGATTTCAAAAGTGTTGAACGCAAGGCGTGTATTTACTGATATAAAGAGTGATGTACGCAAGGCGTGTACTTACTGATATCAAGAGTGTTATACGCAACTCGTGCACTTATCGAAAGAAGGGTGTTGTACACAATGAGTGTTCTTACTGATATAAAGTTTGTGCTGTTTACCTATATAAAGAGTGCTGTACGCAAGGCGTGCACTTACTGATATAAAAAGTGTTGTACGCAAGGCGTGTACTAATATAACGAGTGTTTGCTTTTATTTACTTATATACAGAGTATTGTACGCAATGCGTGCACTTACCGATATCAAGATTGCTGTACCCAAGGCGTGTAGTTACTGATATATAGTGTTGTACGCAAGGTGTGTACTTACTGATATAAAGAGTTTTGTACCCAAGTCGTGTGCTTACTGATATATAGAGTGTTGTACTCAAGGTGTGTACTTACTGATATAAAGAGTGTTGTACACAAGGCGTGTACTTACTGATATAAAGAGTGTTTACTTGTATTTACTTACATACAGGGTATGGTACGCAAGGCGTGCACTTACTGATATATAGACTGTTGTACGCAAGGTGTGTACTTACTGATATTAGGTGTGCGGTACGCAAGGCGTGCACTTTCTGATATATTTTGCGTGTACTTACTGATATAAAGAGGGTTTTACGCAAGGCGTGCACTTCACTTAGTGATATAAAGAGTGGTGTACGCAAGTCGTGCACTTACTGATATAAAGAATGTTTGCGTGTACTTACTGATATAAAGAGTGTTTTACGCAAGGGGAGTCCTTACTGATATAAAGAGTGTTTGCGTGCATTTAATGACATAAAGGGTGATGTACGCAAAGCGTGTACTTACTGATGTAAGACTGATGTATGCAAGAGAGATAAAGATATAAATCTATTTGATCACAGAAGTCCACGTCCAGAAATTCAAATTCAATTACTTAATAAGGAAAATATATTCATGTATTGTGACATTTATTGTCCCTAATTGTTGTCGAACGCTCCCGTTTTGTTGGAAATAAAATAATATGCAGATATATTCTTACTACCTTGGATCAGACACAGTTTTCTTATTCTGTGTAATCATTTTGAATGTATATTTAAAACAAAATGAAATAAATTGTCGTCCATGCTTTAATGTTTCAAGGCCACTGTTCCGTAGGATATTCAGATGAATGAAGCAGATCAATAACAAATCATTATCTTGTCCTGATTGACAAGCAATAAGAATTGTCATCGATTTCAGGGTGTTATTTAATACTAATGTCTAGTCAGCAAATGTATTATGTCAAAACATTAATATTGTACGTGTACTCTGAGACATAAAAATTAGCTGAAAACAGGAGGATATTTCTGCAGGTAGGTTCCGTGAAGTCACGTATTGGGTGTGGGGTTATCTCATTTCATCGGTCATTATGTAAAATGTGCCACCATTGGAAAGAAGATAGACAAATTCGCTTTTGAAATTGGATCTCTTTGTCTTTGATCTTCCTGAAAAGAAGTTACCCTTGGAAGAATAAATTGCAAGCAGTGCAATATGGGGACATTTACGTGTTCTTGATTGATGTAATAAGCAGATGATTGCGTTCGATGGCGTTAAGTGCATGTGTGGCATACGTCTGCGAGAAGGCGAAATGAAATCGTTGCCAAAGTGGAAATATGTTTAAACTTAAGTGGTCGGACTTTGATGTTTTAGTTTGTAAATATACCCATTCAACAATTTGAAGTTGCTGGCGCAAAAATAAATGCAAATCACAGTAGCATGATCAAAACTTGAACCCACATTTAATAAATTTAAGTATTCTACAACTTTACAGAAATATGTCGCAACTAAATATGAACTTTTATTTTGTAACTTTACATATTTGAAAATTGAAAGAAATTGTCGCCAAATTGAAAACACTCGCATGAAAATAAGAAAAAAAAAAAAAAGGAAGATATACTTGGGGTATACAGCTAAATGTCTCCACACTATTCAAATGAATTGTCAATATTGTCAATACTTATTCATTCAGAAACTTTGTAGTCGTTTACGAATAAACCCAGCAAGTCATTGTTATGTATAGTGTTATCATAGGTTAATGAATGAAATCTGAAATTCCGTCAAATGATACCTACCTTAAAGACTCTTGCTGGGATCAATCATTTTCCACCTCAGACATTATATTCATTTTTGGTTATTTCTTTTTTTTAATTATAATTAATGAACGAGATTATATAAACAAGCAACCAAATATTAGCGATCATTATTTGGTGGTTTTCCTAGGAATTTTCAGTTATCGGTTTTCTTTTCCTTGATGTCGTTTTAACTGTCTATGACAAAAAAAAAAAACCAACAAATATGGTTTTGGTTTCATTTATATACTGTTAATAGGGGTTCTGTGGAAAAGTGTAATTTGTTATGTTGTCGTTTCAATAATGAAAGTAGCGAGCATATTTTCTCCATGAAAGAATGATTGATGTTTTCTGTTAATGATCAAATGATCGTCCATAATTCAGCCAGAGACAAGTTCAACAGCATCTTCATGGTCAGGTTTCTTTCTTTGTTTTCCCTTCATTATCCAAGGACTGGTCCCCTTATCAGAACGATACATGTGTTCCTGTATTCTAACATATATATCTTCTCTCCGCAAGCAGATATAATTGGCTTGATGATGATGCTGTTCTTTATTTACTTGATTAGGATTGCCTTCTTCACTCTAGACATAACAAGATGCTAGTAATGAGGGAGTTAAATAACGCAAGTCATTGCTATATCTCGTTTTGGATCGAAATATGGAGATTCGAATTACATTACAAATATATTTATACATTGTGTGCAATCTGTAACTTAAATCAGACTCGTAAAAAGTTTTTCCGGTTTACATTCCCAACCGCCTTCCCGCCCAAACACATCATGGAATTTTAGTTGAAGTAGTAACATAAACAACATCAATAATTTTAATCCTTAGTATATGTGCGTCTGTTTTTATTGATGCAGAGACAAATGACAGTTTGAATCAACGTTACGATTTTAATCACCAGCTTCACCGTATTCATACAGACTTAACTCAAAAGACTCATCAACTTTGGAAATTCGATTTTCATTTTTTTTTTTGGGAACTGCTACAAGTTTGAAATATAGGTTATCTATCTATCTATCTATACATCTATCTATCTATCTATCTATCTTCTCAAATATTGATTGAAATGCAAAGAAACTCGATTGAAACTGACAGCAGCTAGTTTCTTTGTGGACACATCATCTACAAATTTTAATACCCTACTTCGTACGCTGTGGAGAAAGAGAGATACGTGACACCTTGCGTGGATCTGTTTCCGGAAATTAAATTAGCGAGAAATGTATTTGTCATTTTTGGAAGGTATAAATTGTTTCGCCGTTATGGGATATTGTTTTTTTTATGTCGCCATCATAGTTTGTTACTTATCATTGTTTAACAAGGTTTACGACATTCCATATTCAGACATATTCTGTAAACGCATTACAACGCTTTATGGATGATCGCTTCTAAAATATTGGAGTATCTAAAATTGTATTATTAAGAAAGTGATATATTTGCATAACTAATGGTCCATACAATCTAACATGAGTACAAAATCTTTAGGAGTGTAACCAACTTATCACTGACTGGCTTCAAGATAATTACTGACTGCCAGTTTAAACATTTATACAATTTCTACAGATAAAGATCGTAAATTCCATATATCAAATATACAAAAAGGTCATTCTAGCGATCATATATTTCTCTTATGAAATACACAAAAAGTAAACTAGATTAATTGTCTAAATCACACAACTAGGAAATGCTGTTGATCATAGATTCCTCTCATTAAATACGCAAAATGTATACTAGTGATCACAGATTCCACTCACCAGTTACACAAATAGGGAATTCTAGTGACCATAGGTTCTTCTCATCAAAAACGTAAAAAGGAAATGCATGACGCAGTTATTGAGATCATATGGCTTTCTCGTAGAAAGCCTGCGCAGTCGGTTTACGGCATCTTTATACATTACAAAGTTACCAAAGGTCATTTTGATGGCTTATATTTTTCTTTCTCAGTACGGTTATTCTGATTAAAAACTGCAAAATAATATTTCTTTGAAAATATTTAATAATAGACAAAAGTTGTAGACATGTCATTTTATGTCCAATCTCTCCCAGAGTTCATCGGACTACGATACACCAAGATAAAAGTTACGTCATATTACATGATTATATAATTTCGAGCTACGCATTAAGTGCTGATTTTACGAAAGTGGACTACCATTACTTATGTGAATTTTATGGAAAATTCGTTTTAAATATGTTTGTGCTCGTTAATTCTGAATTCCATTTAGCTGACAATCTTAAATGCAAAACTGACATTCATCAAATAATAAGCGCAGTTTCCTCCTTTGTTATGTAACGGTTCTGGTCGTGTTCACCCATTCATCGATTGCGTGTAAAGAGGACATATTATAACACTATTCAGAGGTCTTCTAGTCCATTTATTCGAGAATAATGAGACAAGCAACATTAGACGCTGTTTAAAGGGCAAAGTTTAGCACTCCGGTCAGCACAATATATTTTGTACAATGCCTGCCAAAATTGGTCAGAACCTTCAGTAAGTTATTGGGTTAATGGACCGGTTCACCCATACTAGAAACACCTTGATGTACATGGAAAGGGGTATTTCCTTGATTTGCGGTCCACATATGAAGCAAAGGACTTTTGTTTCAAATTTTAAAGTGTTCTAATTAAATTAGGATTAATATTAAGTGCTTCGTGATAGCATTAGCTTAGAAACACTGGTACAGATTAGGGTCAAAGAGAAAACTTGAAAATAGACCGAGCCATAAATGACGTAAATTCGAGGTACTTACATAACAATATAACAAGGTTGTAGATAGATAATTTGGATTGCTTATGTTTTGGAGAGAATAGTTGTTGAAAGAAAATTAGAAGAAAACAAATGTTGATTAAAGGAAATTGAATATGATGCACAATATAGGACATAATACAATATTTTGGAAATGGAAAGCTTGGATATATATTCATAATTAAATTCTTTGTAAGTTTCAAAATACAAGTTGCTTAACTATCGAAGTGTATATGCTCCCATGGATTTATATCGATGCAAAATAATATAATATTTATGTAAGTTCCCCTTTGGACTAGAGACACAATTAAATGCTGCAATAACCAAATCGCTACCGTATCCACGAAATATATTTATGTCAGTTGCTTTCGACGTTAGAGATTTGTCCTACAGTTTTAGCCATGCAGAGTTAGGTGCGTAAAGAAACATTTTGTAATTAAAAAAGAAAGTAATCTTCTGTCGCTAAGAGTGACTTTTATTTCCTTTAAACTCTTTTTACAAATATACGCAAATATAGAAACACACTTTTAAACAATTTCTTTCATTTCTAAAACCTTCAAGTAATGAGCTAGTCATTAAAAATAGGATGTGCATATCAGATTTATAGATATAAATCCGAGATGAGATAGGGACATGTATCAGAATATAGCTTGCTGCAATCTTGTGAATATATTTTTTTATTCATGAAGCCTGATATGGCGTTAGTGGTAGTAATAGTAGTAGTAGTATGGTAGCAGTTATAAGTAGAAGTATACATATTAGTAGTTGTAGTAGTTATAGTAGTAGTGTCACTACTACTACTGCTGCTGCTGCTGTTGTTGTTGCTGTTATTACTACTACTACTACTACTTTCACTTCTTTTTTATATGCTTTTACATCAAAAGTTCTAACCACAATGTGGCATACTGCTGACAGTTTGAATTAGATGCCATCAGATGTATCATGGAGTGATACCAACATAAAGCGCGTATATGGGACTAGAGTTACGTCTGATTGTTATGTTCATATGTTAGCAGGAAAACTATTGATTTCATCAAATATGGAATAAACAAATATATTAAATATTAATTATAATAACACCATCATCTATCTTGGGTAGTTTTGCTTGAGTTCAATGAATACCGTCTGGTTAAATATATTATATTCAACTTCCCTATTGGTAGGTTTTAAACATAATTTTTACTATATCTATCGTTAACTTGCTTTAAACCAATAGAACGAAATGAGAAATTTTCAATCTCAGAAAACTAATTAATGACTTATATTGTGCATGCAAATACAAAAATCTCAAAGAATTATTAATAAGACATGTTTTTCAACTGTAAGTACATTTCATAATGTCTCAAGATATCCCTTCCTTAATAAATGTTTGCGAAAATATCGCATTTTGTTTTCAATAGCAGATACCCGTGCCAGGCAAATAAAAACTTATTATTTCCAGCTCGCTGATATTTGAATTTCACTTCTATCATAAATCGTTTCCGGTTACGATTTTTATGGTTTTAACTGTATTTAGTACTAACAGAACGCAGCTGAACACTGAATGCCAAAATGACTGTACGATGGTAACAGCAATACCGTCTTCATTACATATATTGGTATGACGCTCTTAGTCCAAGAAGTTTACGATACCACTGAAATAAATTTCTTTATGATAACCTTTTTCGTTTTGTTACTTTTAACGGCACTTTGAACACATTATTGGTTACATCATGCATAGGAAATGGGAGCTAAGTGCCCTTAAAAAGGACACGCAGAGGCAGCTGATCCAGACTGGCAAGGGCGGGTATCGAATCAACGATCCTTAGAGTCCAACACTCTATCACCTGAGTTACGGCGTCCTTACGATAATAATAATAATAATAATAATAATAATAATAATAATAATAACATAACATTGATTTCGGATCAAAATGAAACAAAATTGTTTTTAGTCATATTGTGGTATTTGAATCGTGACATTAATTTTCACATTTTCATCAGTATTATTCCTTCTATGTAATAACGTAGTCATCACTCAAAGGACTGTGTACCGTAGACACTGTTGAAAATGCAAAATAGCATTTTATTTGCTCTTTCGAAAATAGGAAAAAAATAAAAAATATTGCATTGATTCATTATAGTCCAGATTCAAGTCGGCGGCATAACATGTAATTTCATTTCTTGCAGAGCAAGAAAAAAAAATTGTTTTCAAGACTGCTCATAATTTCATCTTGATTTGGTCATGTGGTTCGGTTTACTACACGAGCACAATAAAGAGGTTCCAGGTTACTTCGCCCAGCAATTTGTTCCGGGTATTAATGGGCAAATATTACAACCTGATGCGTCTGAAAGCCAATAGCTCATGAAATAGTGTGATTTACTGGGCAACATTTCTGTCTGGCGAATATAATTGTTTCTGGCACCTACTACATATAAATTATCAATATCGCATCACATGATATTAATTTTGCTGCAAAATCATCATACAAGCATAAGATTACAGACATTCGGGTTCTTGTTTCTTTAAAATTCCCTACTAAAAACAAGATGACAATCCACAAATTGGAACCATTTAAATCAACTAATATTTCTGAGCATTATGAGGTTATTTTATTGGAATTTATTCTGTTTATATTGTTTAAACTCAGACACCGACATTGTCTATAGTTTAAAAAAACAAATATATTCATGTTAAACTTCATGAGCTGGGTTTCCTGTCTATCCTTTACACTAAATATTTAACACATGGTACAACGAGGAAGAATCTACTAATATATAACTAAAATAGATAATGATCCTAAAATATAAAACAGAAAAGTTTAAATTTAAAAAGAATCTTACAAATGCAAGAAATTAGTTCAACTGGCAAAAAAATCAAACCAGGTCATCTACATTTTCACATAAATATGCACACGGAATCACATTAGCATTTTCTGTATAATCGTGCTAAAAATATTTTCATCACAATAATCCAAGAATGGAACAAAACTGCTAAATACTGTTAGGATCTCCATAAGCACAGAAAGCAACGCTATCTAATTGAATGTTACCTCAAGTATGTAAAGAAAACAATGTTATCGACATGAATGTTACCTCAAGTATGCGCAGAAAACAATGTTATCGAAGTGAATGTTACCTCAAGTGAGCTGAGTAATTATGCATAAGATAGAAGTATGTACGGACCGACATGAGAAAATTGTACTTGCATTTGCTTTAATAGAATTAAGTACAGCATACTTAATGTCTAATTTAGTCTTAGTAACTTGAAAAATACGGCATACCTATTTTCGTAATCTTTGAATTGTCCCTCTATATCGACACCAATCGCATCTCCAAGCAAATATTAAACAAAAACAAAAGCTACAGGACTTGGAAAATTAAATTTTCTCCCATGGTAAATTTTAAATTTTAATGGGAAACGTTGTATAGTGTTTTACAAAATGTGCACGTTTTAATTTAGAAATTTACAATGAAGGTCTTCGTTAAAATTTATTTGGAGCAATTTACAATCAAAATCCGCTCCTCAGGTCAAGACTATTAAGCAATCACCTCGGTCATTTTGTAACAGTCACTGGTACCAAATATACGCCTTAATTTAAGCATTTTTCTTTTAACAGACCATGGCACTAAGTTATTGTGATAATAAGCATCTATTCAACAACGGTCCATACTACCACCATTTTTCACTTCCTAGACGCATAAGGCATTTGTTGTGTAGTTTTGCATCCTATTGTTTTTGCGTGTCTTACTTGAATTTGTTATGCTTACGTAATAAAACACATACACCTCGAGACAATGGATTTTAAAGACACGCATTTACAATCAACCTGGTTGATCTGGGCAGGAATCCAACCCACAACCTATGAATTGAGAGTCCTTCACGCTAACAAATGAGTCATCGCGGCTGCCTGCTGAAATCCAGATTCAATGTATTGTAATTTAAGTACAAAATGCGAATGTCTATGGCAGACATATTACAAATTGCGAATGTCTGTGGCAGACATATTACGAAATGCGACAATTGTGCAATTTGTTCCTATCTTCATCTGGTGAAAACTGGTAGACAAATTTTAGTTAATTAGGATGAATCTTACGGGTAATTAATTTAACTGAAAATCATATCCCAAAATATATTTAGAATTCTCTGGTAAAACCTATATTGTGCATGAAATAAAAGTTTTGTCAAATTTTGTATATATATACAAAGATATCACCAAGATTTGTTGCATTTTAACGAAATCAATATATGGGCAAAATCGATTGCCCTTAAGATCGATAAATCATAAAGGTTTTCACAGAATATAATTTGATAGATAAGATCTATGAATCAACGAAACAGAATGTTTCTGTTCAATTGCTCATGCTCTTTTTATATAATGTATTGCAATCATTAACTTCTGGTGGACTTTGACAGCAGAATCCTTGAATACAACCAGTGTCTTTTCTCCTGAAAATGAATCTGTTCTTGCAACGAATGTATCGCAATTTCTCTCCAATACAATGTTTACTGAAAATTATTGAGTTACTTGAGGTCACGTCTTTCAATATTTTTGACCGAATATGTAACAACGGTATATTAACATCTCAGCACGTGGCACAGAGATATGATGTAATGACTTAGACCGATCAAAGACCATCAAGGTACTAGATTGCGAAAACCATCTTCCGCTCAAACTGCCCGCAATAAAGACCTGCATTACAAAGGGAACGTGAGCAGTTCAATTTATTATTCCAATCTATTTTCAAATATCGATCTCTACTTGTAAAGGACCGCTGCACATCGCAGACAAATATATTGGAATCGTGTTATTATATAGATAATTGTCAAGGTTTTATCAGAGGTCATCATTGACAAAGACAGTAGGGGGCTGTACGCACTATACCCAGACAAGACTGTACAATTCTTAATTATAACGGGTCGAAGAATCCTAAAATAGAAATACAAATACTATTTGTATTGCATCTTATCTAAATGGCTTCACAGATTTCATACAGATATAATATATAATTGCTAAAAACACGGGTTCGTAACATCGATTACAATTCCAGGCAATTACTCATTTTTTTGTAAATTGAGTCTGCCGTACTCTGTCTCTATAGACACAGAGTATATATATATATATATATATATATATATATATATATACTGCTATATATATATATATATATATATATATATATATATATATATATATATATATATATATATATATATATATATATGCTATATATATATATATATATGACATTAAAATGTATGAGTCAGTAACTAAAAATACAAGTATGTAGTCTTGCGATCTTTACTTATTCTGTTTATTTTCTGAATGACTAAAACGATTTACGTGTGATCTGGAATGAAAGATGACTAGAGTGAAATCAGTATTTAAAAAGTCACAAAACAAACTTTAAACATTTAAAAGCAGTATATTGGACATACTCGACCTACCATCTTATTTTGGGAGGAAGGGAGGGGGAGGAGGGGAGGACGTGATGGTGGTGTGTGGGTGTGTGCGTGTGTATGTGTGTGAATGTGTGTCTGCCTGCGAATGTGGTATATTTCACATGCATCGCTGTAGCAGTCGATCACTCAAAATTATAACGTGTAGACAAGACAAAGCTCTTCAAGTATGCGAATTAAGTCGGAGATGCCGAGGATGTCTCTCATTTCTTATATTGTTTAGTAGTTTTAAAAATTTAAGGAGAAAAAAATTAAGGTCAGACATGTTTAATGAATTGTGATAACATATCAGTCATTAGTAACTTGGGACTTAATTGTAACAACATTTAAATCAATAGTAACTTGGGACTATTAATTGTAATAACATATCAGTTATTAGTAACTTGGGAATATTAACTGCAGTAACATGTCAGTCATTAGTAACTTGGGAATTTGTTCCGTTTACGGTCTAATGTTTCAGGTGTTGAGGTATATGGTCATGTATGATACTAGTTTGACCTTTACAAACTTATTAAACCATTTTACGGGGTCCAAAATAGAATATTCGGCTTTATATGTATTTATAATTTAATAATTCTATTCGTGTGTCTAATAATGTTCAAGAGAATGAAGTAAATACTTACATGAATCAAATTAAATGGTAAAATTTTGTGAGAGAGAACACTGGACGACTCGTGTTTGAGCAAGTTGTAGATAGAACTGTAAAGAAAATAATATAAAACCATATCGTACTTACACCTAAAAATTTAAACCACAATAAATAAGTAAATAGAATATTTCACCCAAAAATCTACTAAACCACGATAAACAAGCAAATAAGTACATTTAACTTAAAAATCTACTTAACCACGATAAATAAGTAAATAGTACATTTCACCTAAAAAAATATACTAAACCACGATAAATAAGTAAATGGTAAATTTCACTTAAAAATCTACTAAACCACGATAAATAACGAAATATCAGCCTCAAAGTGCCGCCAAAATTGCGAATAAGTATATAGATTTTATTTGTCACTTTCGATGAAATCGACGATAGGTTAGAAAATATTGTTACTATTATTTCATGAAATCAATTTAATAAAATAATATGAACATAAACTTGAAACTATCTTATCATTACCAATTTACAAATGTGTTGAACACTTCTACTTTGTAAAGCGTATATTCACGGAATTTGCGATTTTTGTATACATTGTTTTGCATATTTGTTTCTTTGTTTCTTTTTTAACCCACAATGTGGTTGAATTTGCAACCATTAACAATGCTTTTGCTTTGTTTTAATTTAATTACATGGCGTGCAAAGGTACCTTTCAAAAGGTTACGGTCCACCAAATTCAACGGCTACGAATTTTTTTTTTTTTCTCTCTCTCTCTCTCTCTCTCTCTCTCTCTCTCTCTCTCTCTCTCACACACACACACACACACACAGACACACACAGACACATACACGCACAGACAGACAAACATTTTTGTTTTACTAATCTCAGTTGTCATATATCCGAGAAAGGTAAAGTATCTACCTTGATAACTACACTCCAGGCAAGAAAATAATTTACAAGGCGGGCCTTCTCTGCTCAAATTAGGCTTCAACTTAATATACGTGTATAATGAGCGTTGAGGACCATCATTCATGGCAGCATACACGTCAGTTTTGATCAAGTTGAGCTTTTAATTTTGATTTATTGGTAGATTGATATTTTGGCTCTT
Source organism: Megalonaias nervosa (assembly GCA_016617855.1). Taxonomy (NCBI): domain Eukaryota; kingdom Metazoa; phylum Mollusca; class Bivalvia; order Unionida; family Unionidae; genus Megalonaias; species Megalonaias nervosa. The sequence goes on from JAECUM010043868.1 coordinate 24,169, forward strand.
AAATCCTTATTGCTTTCTCTATTGTTGCCTATGGGCAATTTTACAAGCAATTTATCCTGAGTGACCAAATACTTGAAGCATGAAATGTCAGAAATATACACTCGTATTTTCTGAAATTTTGTTACGGAATGGAAATAAACTTTCTAAAAATGATATAAATTGGCGGAAATCAAAACGTATGATACCTCTATGCAATAATTGTAAAGGTTTGTCGGGTATGTTGGTATCAAAGTGGCTTTGTTCTGTTGACACAACAATCTTTTATGGCAAGATGTCAGACAGGACGTTAGGCATTAAATCAACCCATATTTTAATTCACGCCAGCAGGCGCGAAAATCTGAGCTACCATGTGATAATTATAATATCGGGTAGCACGCATTAGCTATATTACGTGGACGATTGTCTCTTGATCCTGAATTAACTGGTATGACCGGAAGGGTCGTTCATTTCATGAACATGTCGTGATGCAAGTGACACGCGGGGTACAGCGAGATCTCCTCATGCATGGAAACAATTGAAATTTGGTGTCAGCACCGCATTGGAAGCAATGTCCAAAGAACCATTTATGGTTTTATTTCCGGCTGAAGAAACTCTATATTCTTGTCAGGGGTGACACTTTGAACAGCTATTATATATATATATATATATATATATATATATATATATATATATATATATATATATATATATATATATATATATATATATATATATATATATATATATATATATATATATATATATATATATATATATATATATATAAACGAGGGATCAACAAGCAGCATATTGTCACTCTCACGAAACAAAACTCGGGTATTAATAACCACATTTATATTTATTTTTCTTCGTATAGTGTAAATTTTTTAAAGGAAAATGTTAAAGAATGCAAACTGCCCCACATATTTTTTCAACAAAACATTATTTTATTTAAGCAATCTAGAGTGTTTGTCATCGTAATATTGGCTTTTCATTGACAAATATGCGTGATTATAAAAATGTTTGTAAAATGCAATTAAAGCAGCAAAAACAAATATTGAACAAGAGCATTGAATGTTTGAATTTGATTTTTCAACGTCATCAATTTTATCCACCCTGAAAGCAGCATGACCATAAGAACCAATAAAAGGTAAAGATATACGAAAGATGCCTTTAACACAAAATGTCAACTTTTGTTGCACTTTGTCGTGTCACTTTTGTTCAGAAAAGGGAATGAAAAATTTTGCAAAATAAACAAGGACACTTACAATCAAATACATAGACGAATATTCAAACAGATAGAAAGTTTGATGGATACATTTATAAAAGGTTCATTTGGATAAACTTTAAAATGTAAGATACAGCAGGCGTATAATTTATTTTCCTATGCACTGCGTCCTAATAGTTTTCTATTAATGTCAACGACCTTGCATGACAACATCTGGGGATTTCAGGTACACGAATATGTTACAGGTAATTAAAGTAATAGGGAAATCACTGTAATAATTACAGAAGTGGTTCAAGTAGTACAACACCTGGACGGAAGGAAAAAATAACGTCTCGTGAAACAGTCAACAGTGTCATGTGGAACCTGTCACCAGAGATCTGACCATAATCTTGTTCTATGGTTCCAGCCTTAAGTCCAATTATGAGTGGAATTAGATACAATAATAGAATTATACTGATTTTACTGAAAGAAAGAAAATTGACTACATAAAGAATGCATTTAATGGTTACTTTAAACACGCATGTACACGGTTTTGATTTTCTGTACTCGGCTGGCACGAAAAACAATTATCATAACATCGCATTATTGATAACTTCACGATGGAAATATGTGAGAACAGAGACTATAACTCAGTCAGCTATTCATCAGTCATGAATATTCTCTGGCGTGGTGTCCAAAATTCTGGTCTGATTGCTTCCATGACAGTATAGTATTTTTTTCACTGTATGGTTTTTCACTGTCTTTTACACGATTGCTACATCTGACCCATTGAAGAGATTTGCTGTAAGTTCACACACACACACACACACACACACACACATATATATATATTCATACATACATACATACATACATACATACATACATACATACATACATACATACCTGCACACTGTCATGTTTGCTAAACCACAGCTATAAAGTCATGTATTAGCTATAATCAACCTGTCTTGGGAATATTACCGCGGCCATTTGTTTGATGTCTAAAGATTTCCGCGGGCTAATGTTAAACTCTTACGCAATGTTACATGACCAGCCGGAGACCCGGAATCTTGAATCGGCAAAGGCGATAGATCGCACCATCTAAACAAAGGCTTGTAGTTGTCACACCTATGTGTTAAAGGTTAGCCCAAAGATCAAAGAGAAGCCCGTGGGGTGAGCGGGGGCGTGTTCTCATCTGTCCCCACGTTAACAGACAGCGAGAGGGACATTGTCCGCTAAGTTTGATTGGATCGGTTCACAGCGATATCCAATTGGAATTGCGATAGAGTGCGTGATTACAATTCCAAACCGAATATTTCAGACGCGTAAGAGAAAATTTAGTATTCGCCTGAAAGGATTGCGGATCAATAGGGTTTACTCCGAGAAGAAACCACTCGTAATTAGAGGTAGATTCTAAGGAACGACAAAGCTTCGAAAAGGAAGCTTTTTAGGGGACACATAACTTTGGGTTCCATTGGGTCCCGAGTCTTCAAGAGTTTTAGACGGAATTGAGACTGTAGTCTAAACAGTCGAAGTCGACAGAAGAGTAGTCGTGGTAGAGGAAGTGAAGGAGGAGGAGATGGAGTCTAGAGAAAGTTGAGGAGGAGAAGAGTCTAAAGAAAGTCGAGGAGGAGGAGGAGAAGGAATTTGTAGAAAAGTCGAAGAAAAAAGAAGAAAGTGGGAAAAATAAGAGAGAGAAAGGATACACCAGATGAGTAGAAATAAAAGGACAGGTGGAAATCAATCTCACACTGCTAATCAAGTGATGCAGTAGGCTTATTAAAGGGTCGAGCGGAAGGAATGTAATTGGAAATTTGAGTCATCTGATTATTGAATTGTTATTAAATTGTTATTCGTTGAATTTCAACCTTTTTTATATTTAACCATCTAACCGTCGGCATTGCTGACTGGGGGCTCGGAGCTTTACATCTATCTTTCACTAAATTTAACTTCCAACAAAATAGAGCCTGGTGGGACTTTTATAATAGTTTAAATCAAACACTGGGAGCACCCCTCCCCAACCATAACAATCGCCCCCCCACACACACACACACATGGCTGTCACGTTTATCTGAAGTCACGTCTTTTCATTACTGCATTTAAGGATTGACTCCACAAATCTGGCATCGCATATTGTGACGTATTCACTATTATTGTTTCCCATGCTTCTTTGCATGCCTGTATACCTTATCATTTCCTCGGAACGATGTTGCCAAAAAATGCATTAAGAAAGTGAAGTTAAACACACACACGTACACTCACACACACACACACACACACGCACGCGCGTACACATACAAATAGTAGTAAAACGGGAAGCAGAGACCATCATACATGACACTTTGATAAGTGACAGAGAACCAACGTTCTTACTAGATATGAGCCTTGGTGGGTAGGTGGGGGGATGAGGGTGGTCATGGTAGTATAACATCAGCTGGAAGACTATCATGAACATATCAATCAGAGACGCAAGTGGTCAAGGGGATACCTTCATGGACTGCCTAAGGCCTTCATATGTTAATAGGAAACCAGTCACAGAACGTAAAATGATACCGAAATTAGTATGAATGCAAATAAAGTAGTGGGTGAGTGAGACCCTAAAGAATCAGCTACCAAAGCATATGTATACCTCTGCATTGAGATATACGTTGGAGGTTCATCTTCTCCTATACCCACGATTCTGTAATTCCTTCATGCTTTAAGGAGCACACATGGTATCACAAGTTTTCGCGGTTTTTGGCTTCAACATAGCATGTGGTGTCACTAGGGTTGGTGTCACCCAGTGCGGTAACTCATGGTGTCACCACCATGGACCTCCTTCCTGTACAAAAATTCAAAACTTGTATGGACAGTTATGTGCGGTAACTCATGGTGTCACCCCCATGGAACCCCTTTCTGCACAAAAATTCAAAAATTTTATAGACAGTCATGTGCGGTAACTCATGATGTCACCCTCATGGACCTCCTTCCTGCACAAAAATTCACAAATTTTATAGACAGTCATTTTGGTGTCACCCCCTCTGATGGTGTCACCCAGTGCGGTCCGTACCCCCCGAGTGACGCCACTGAACATAGCCTTTGTTTGCTGAATCTTTTAGCCTCAGTAGTATTTTCTAAGCCCACGATGTTATTCACATACATGTCTAGAGAGCCCTGTACGGGTGCACTCTGATTGTTGGTGGAACGGTCAATGATTGCATCGCCGCGTTTTGACGGCATGCTTGATCTTCTATGGATGTAAGGAACCGGCCATGACGTCACCCGCCTTTGTTACCGAGAAGACGACTTGCTCGTCAACATGCTTTATTGCAACCATTTTACTCAACCAAGCGATCATGTCATCGAGGTGCAGATTTCAAGCCACATGGGCATACATTTCTGCAGCCACATTCCGATCACTGACATACTTTCTTCCTTTGCGTCTGTATTTTCTGTGTACTGTTATACCTCTGCGTCTGGCGGTCAACGTATCGCTTAGTGTAATCATTTCGGGTCGAGTGAAGTCAGCGTATTGTCGGACTACTTGGCCAGTGGCATGTCAAGAGGCCTGTCGTCATCTTGCAAGGTACCATCGGCCTGGAAGACGAAGAGGGCACATTGCATTTCTACACTGGCTGGGTGGGTCGTCAACGATCAAAAGATTATGCCTGAAGCCTTCAGGTTTCAATCACAGTCAACGAATATAACCAAGTTCAGCCTTGGTTACATATTGGGTGAGGGTACTTCCTCACCTTTCTGCTAGCTCCGGATGTCGTACCATGCAACGTATTAGAGCTGGCAGCCAGGCTTTCCAGGAAAGTCACCCAATAAGTCATGTTAGACTCGGGTCCGCTGCGCACGGACAGGCGCATATACTATCCTTTTATGTAGGCGCTCGTAAAAAGTTTCAGGGGCCTGGCGAGCCTAAACAGGTGAAAGTTGGTCTACTCTAATAAGGAAAGCGGCACAGGCACAATCCCATGGTTAAGTTAACAACAACAGAGTCGTGTGCTACTTGAGCCGACAGATATGCCACCTTTTGTCTGCTTGCCTCGTTGACTAAGTCCTGCACGTTGGACAGATTGTTTTCGTTGAAGATAGCTTCGATTGGGTGAGGTGCTCATGCATGGCCAGTCACCTTTTCTACATTATGGCCCAGTCATAAAGTTTATTGTCGAAAAGATATATTATCTAGCTGGTAGGTTAGAGGAGGGTGCTGTAAGTCCTGTGAGTATATTCTTGCACTGTTAATGGTACTGCGTCTCATCTAAGCTATCCCATTCATCCATATACTCGTACTGATAGACAACTTTGGCAGTCAGAAGGAGGACATCGCGCGTAGTATATCGACGGGTGATGTGGAAATCATTCTGAAGAAGATTGGTAGCCAGCTTGGATAAGGTACAGTGTAGGAACTGATACGTGTTTATAAACTGGAAATGACCCACGTTAAAGGTCATATATTTTCCCATATTATTCGGAATGATATAGATGTCTGCCGTTGAGGCCGATTCCAACACTGCCATCAGTAGAGGGGTATCACAGTTCGTCAGGTTATGGAAGATAACAGGGACTTTATTTTGCTCTGGGCTTAGTCGTCGCTGGAGATTAGAAAGACGTTGACGGCAAAGGTTGGCTTAAGGTTCTTAATCTTGGTAATGCAAGAGACTATCATCTCTTGGTAACGCAAGAGACTATCATCGAAACCAAAGTTTGTCAAGTCGTAGCGTTCCAAGATGTTATGGTAATTGCTGAGACGATAGGTATGGTCATCAGCAGGGTAAAGGGCGCAAAGAATAGTCGATTCAAAACATCGGGCAACGTGGTTTTCTACGTTAATGACGGCTCGTTTTGGGAATCCATTTTGGTGTAGAAATATGCCCCTTACCTCGAAACGGCCACTACTGCGAAATATTGAGATTCTGACAAGCCGCTAAAATGAGACTTTGTTATTAAACTTTTCCCGTCGCTCTTCAATCTTAGATGTAGCCTTGGCTTTCAGTCCCTCAAGGCTATCAGCTAACAGCTCCACTTCTGCTCTCTAAGCCGCCAGCTTCCGCTTCTGCTGGAATCTAATCTAAATGTACGTTGATGGAAAGACTAAACTTGAAACCATACACGTCATGTTTTGACGATATATTCTCTGAATGGTCAATGTCCGGGTTATCCCATTCGTAAATAATTAATTCGTAGTATGATTCATTTGCATACCATTTCGAAACATTCGGACTTTAAGATAGGTTGTTACCAAGAAAGGGGGTGAGTTCCGACCTATAAACATAAATTTTCGAAGTCATCCAAGTACATCTTAAAAGGCGGAATTTAGTTTGAATTATCTGGGAACTAAACAATTGAAACTATGGGGATTCTGATCTTGTAAATAAATATGAAGAAGAAAGGGAACATTTACGTCAAGAATTGATGGATAATGTTGACAATGAGTAATTTAAAAGCTTAGAACACCCCGATGTGTACAACATCTGAATTTCGTCTATGGTCTAAATTTCAATCTGATTGTAATGTCCATACATTTTCTGAATGCGTAGGCCCAGCTCGATTATTTGATGGATCTTGAAAAACTCTTGAATAATTTAAGATTTTTTATAGTGACCTTGCAATAGCAGGATTGCAAATTAGAAGCGAGATACTGGCCTAAATCAACACAAAGAGTGTCAGGTTATGTGAAACACAGGCTGTTATTGCTTTATATAGTGATGGAAGTGATGACTTTTGACGGAGAATTCACTGTATTGGTCAAAAGGTGAGAAATTCTGGTTTGCTGGATCCATTTTGGAGAAACTATGTCTTGTGACATGTTCATCCATGTACAACGCTTCCAGCATTTTATTGATGAGAGAGGTAAATGATTGCTCGCCAAAGAACTGTTCTGCACTGTCGTTAAATTAATCTGATTTAATCTCCACCACGAGATGGTGACCTCTTGGCATCATGGCATGATAGTCGACGACGATTTTATCATTTCTGGAACGAATCTCTTTTTAAACGATAGTGGCAGAGGGACCGGGGGATGGTCCTTTGCTTCTTTAGAAGGCTTCCGCCTGGCCGTCATTTAGCCTCATTGGATAGCATCGAGGCTGGTGTAGGTGGCTACTTCGGTGTCTGTGTGAGTGGCTGCCTTGGGCACAGAATACGTGACTGCCTTTTAAGTCGGTTCCAGTGACTGCCTTGGGGTCGCCGTGGGCTTTGAGCCGCTTAGGTCCTGGCGTGGGTTGCACGGTAGCTGCTGGCAATCAGGCAATCAGTACTGCCAGCAGGATATAATTGCTTTCGCTCCCAGCGATCTGCCCTCCTTGGCACGGGATTGCGTGCGCTCTATACAAGCAATATTGATTGCTAGCGTGTACGTGGGATATGATGCCTATGATACCTACCCTTTTTATAATTGGAAAATTGTCGCTGATTGTTGTTGAAAAAGGTCAGACCTCACTGGCGACCTGGTGTGATGCTACGTTTGTTATGTTATCTAGACTCTCTTTTAATGTGAGATTGTGGTCGTCAATTGTTGGGCGAAATATGCTCTTGGTGCAGCGCCGCTTTATTAGTGATTTTTGTCGCCTTGTGTCACCTGGAGCTTGGGTGAACTTTATAGTTTAACTTACCAAAGATCTTCCTAAATCGTCGTCTAAGGAAAAATAGACGCATACATTATTTTCACAGTATTTTTTTCTTCACATTGTGTCAACTTCATAATTTGAACTCTCGAAGATTCCAAATCTGATTTCTCGGACCGTTTTGTTTAGGTAAAGGGGTGTGTGTGTGTGTGTGTGTGTGTGGTTTGGAATTTTAACGTAGCTTTAACAATTTTCCGGTCATATCACTACGATGTCTGCAGCGTGAAAGTTTATAATGATTCCTAGCACTAGGACATCTTGCCGCAGACATGTAGCATCATGTCCAACCTAGTCACATTATCCTGACACCAGGCCGATCAGTCCTAAACACTAACCTCTTAATGCTGAGCGCCACACTAGTATCATTTTTATAAATCTTTTGTATGACTCGGCCGGTGTTCGAACTCGCGATCTCTCGCATCCGAGGCGGACGCTCTAACCACTTAGGCTACCGGAGAGGTTTAGGTAAAGGCGGGACCCAAGACTTGTAGGCACGACAATTCATTTTAAAAACTTTGTTGTATCTGACACCAAAAGCAATGATATATTACAAAGTGATTGGCAGATCGACAAGAAACACAATAAATACTAGGCATAAAAGAGTACACTCATAAACTGCCTAATTTATTCATTCAGCACAACCACGCATAAGAATACAGATAACATACATCGTTATCATATATAACTTATGCATGCAGATGAAAGGAGACAAGAATATACATAGAGCGCTCAAAATAACAACGTGAAGTATGAAATAGAGAAGTAAGGAGTTTTAATGTTAACATGACAAGACCATTCGCCCAGTAGCTAAAGACTAGAGGCTTCATTTTGTCTCTTCGAAAACAATAAAATATCTGCCATATTCCACCAAAACGTAATTTTCATTCATGTACAGTATACCAAAGTTCCAATCATCCTTTCAGGTATCAGAACTATGCAATCATACAAAATTACAAGTGTTCTTGACGTAATTGTCAAAGATGCTTTACAATGGGTATATATTATAATCCGAAATAAATTTCTTACGAAAGCGCAACCCTGACGTTGAGATGTACAGTCTTGAAACTGTCACCACTATCGTAATTTCAAATTTTATGGTTGATCAACGGAACGACAGTTAATTTGTGCATCAAACAAACCATGTCACTGCTTAAAATTACGCAAATGAAAATGTTTTCAGTAATAAGGTATCAAACTGGAAGACATTTATATAATATCGGGGGAGTCGAATGGAGATTTATATGATAATTAAACGAGTAATCGTGAAGACAACTGTCTATCACGAACGTCCAGATCTTTCTTTTCACATATTAACAAAATAAAATTCCTGATTTTTGTTTTATGTATTCATTTATGAATAAAAAAAATTACAGGGTATCGAACAATTCAACCTTAGGTTACTCGCTGTCATGCTTTGAAATGAGAATCACACACACACACACACACACACACACACACACACACACACACCCAAAATAAAACACACACAAAATAAAATAAACGTAGCTCCCACCCCCACCCCAAAAAATAAAAAATAAAAACAAAAAGATGCAATCAAGCTTAAATATGGAATGTAGTGCAAACGTTTTTCATTTAAAATAGCTTTGTTTCAAAAATGAAATACTGAGTGCAATACAAAAAAATTATACTAGATTCACCATTAATATATAGTACCACCACAGCATTCACCCCATCAATGTATGATGAATTGCCAGATGATTTTCTTGTTTTTTTCCTGTGTTTTGTAATGATACCTAACAATACATATGTAAATATTATCTATATCACGTATGTGCATGCAATTCACACATAGTCCCTCCCTCACACACCCCATACCTCCACCCCCCAC
>JAECUM010043871.1:0-38621 GCA_016617855.1 Megalonaias nervosa
CGTCCTTTTTTTTTTTTTTTTTTTTTTTTTGAGGTGTTTATACCGTGTCCTGTTGCTTTATTCAGTGCCTTCCTGTTGAGATGCTATCTGCCATGCAATTAATTTGCTGTGCTCGTAACCGAGTCTGTGGTCATTGTCAGCCACAACAACATTGACTTGCCGCCGTTATCCATGAACGATAATCGAGCTTCTTCTGTAAGCGATGGAGTCATTGCTGGCATCCACAACGCTAGTTTGTTAGTATTATTTTACCTGCAGCTGCAGCATTATCTCGCCAAATTGCATTGTCAGTCGACATTCGGACTAACTCAACTGTATGTTTAGCTCCGAAGATAACTTTTCTAACATGTCTGCAGAATCCAAAGATATGCGACAACGGTATCACGCAGCTGAATCTGCCATAAGCATCAAATTTAGATCGTCGTGCCGCAAATTCCAGGTTAAATTCTGGATTGCCGCCATGGACTACCGGGGATATATCAGCGCCACCGTTGTTGACATGTTGTCTTGATCGTTTCATATCATACGGTCATGATGGTTAGTAATATCCTTTGAGAACATCATTGATGGACCAGCAGACCTTGAATAATCATCGGAATATCTTGCAAGACCGAGTATCATCGTAGCAAAATCGAAGTCATTGTGACATACTTTGATTTGTCTGCTATCAAACACTTTTAAATAATGCCATAAGACCATTATTAACAAATCCACATTGGTCTTCTGCAGCATATGGATTGTTGTTATCTCTAAAAAATTTAACATGAACTTCAATAAATACCTTGGCGGGGAGAAAATACCTGGATGTGTCTTGGTCGTTCGATTCGCCCACGTCGGTTTAGTTCTCGTGCTTTATAAGAATAATACTGATAATCACGCACAGACTCATCGTTGAGTACTGGTGAGTCCATGTCAAATGCTAAATCAGAGACACGTTTGAACATTTTTATTATATTCATTTCTGTCTAAAACAAGCCATCGAAGCTATTCGTGATAAGGTTATTGGCACTGTTGGCAACGTTGCCGGCAAAGCATTGTCAGCGATCAAAGACATACTCGGACGATTAGTACGACGAAAATATTTTAATATATCTCGACACTGTATGTGTTCACAATTTAGCTCAACAGTCGATCAAGAAAAAACTTCTTCTTGCTGCTGCTTCTGCAATATTTATTGCACATGATAATGATAACGAGAGCTGGTAAAATGAAACATTTTGTACTGCGCTCCCTTCCCCAGTTAAATGGTCAACAAGGTCATTATGATGTTTTTGCCCCATTTTGCTTTGTTTTGGTACTGATAATGGTCACAGCCTCTATCCTCCATAACTTGTGCCCCTTTTGACACGGAAGCCACATACTATGTGCAACCGGTGTACAAGTAATCCACGAATGTGACCAAAAACACAGACAAGTTCTTGAGGCTGTATACGGTATCATTCTACACAATGGCAAAAGGTTACGAAGCAGCAGTGCTGTATCAATCGATACTCCCAGGCTATTCAAGCTCGCCGATGTAGCATGAGCTAGTTATAACAGGTGTAGACAATAAACAGAACAGTTTATTTTAAGCGATCCAGAAAATTCAAAGGGAATAAGCTATTTTGATTAATTTAGTAATAATATTGTATTAATATTTTCTGCGAAGCGACAATATGACAAGGTTCAAATATGCAGTGGTTGTAATAAATCTGGTTTACTAATATCGAAAAATACCTGGATTATTTCTTGTGATAACTAATGAAATGTGCGTCTGTCCTGCAATTACTATCTTATTATTATGTATGTGTGCTTACCATTGCATGAGGCTGTGGATATGCATACTATCATAAATAGAAATTTTAAATGGCGTATTTTGTAGCTAATTATGGGGAGGGGTCATTAGCATGTTTTCCATACATTTCATAACTTGAACCATTTACTATCTTAACACATACAATGGTCGTGACAGCTAAACCGTCTTGCTATCAAACTCAACATTGCTGGTTCGGGTCTAAGTTTCCGAGAAAATATTTCTTTCAATAATTAGGAGACTACTGTTTCTGAGCTGTTTAATTATGAAAAATGAATGAAACTTTGCTGATGTAAAGTTGACGTCATTTACGGATACGTGGCACGCATAATCATTGAATTGTATCTGCAACTAATAAACTGCACACATTAGTTTGACTGTAAAACATCATATGGAATAGTTTACGATTAGTCGCCTGCTAATATTGGACGGTGAAAGCTCCTTTTATATTAAAGAATTACTGCGGTAAATATTTTCAAATAATCAAATTAACTAAGGTAATTTATCGAGTTTTCTAAAAATGGGGTCAATCTACCAGATCACTGGAATATGAAAAGTATACCATACAAACTTAAATCGCTGTTTTGTTTGAAGGCATTATGTATAATACAGATTTATTAAAAAAAAAGCACAAAAGATGTCATCATATGCGTTTTTCAAAACATACCTGGAACACTTTGAATAACTTAGGAATGGTCTTAGAACTGGGGCGTTACGGATCACTGCCATCTCACCTCTGTCTGCTTGGGTTCGAGTCTCGGATTCGGCGAATGTGGATATGTGAGAAAGCTTGCCAGTAGCGTCTCGTGGGTCGGTGGTTCTTTCTGGGTATTTCCCGGTTTCTTCCTCCACCATTAATACTGGCCGCCATGTATAGCCTATCGTGTGCTGAGAAATGGCGTTAAGCCCTACAACAACAACAACAACAACAACAACAACTGGGGCGGAATTAACTAGGCCAGGCAGAACAAGATATAAAATTTATATTTAAAAAAAATTATGTATCTGATGTTGTCTTAATCACCCTCTACATCTAATCCGTCTGAAGCTAGTGAATCGTCTGATGATTTTAGTAAATGTTGCTGAAGTTACAGTGAAACTATTCAAGAGCACACCAATTAAACAAATTTTTGGGGCTAGTAATATAAGAATGGAATCTGAACTCACCAAACTTTTGTATATCTATGAAATGTGGTATAAAGATGCAGAAGAGGAGAGACTCATGCCCCGGAAACAATTTTTCGGCATCTATTACTAAAGTTGTCTATCCGCCTAGTTTCAATATTAGTGTACCATTTTGGAGCTACGAAGAGATAGAACAGCGGCGACTGGTAATCCATACTCAGTCTGGTTGATGAAATGGGAGATGGTTGTATGGTTATATAACGATTAACGGCATTCAGACGCAGCAAATGCCAAAATATATGCCTTGGAAAATATGAACTCCGCGGCAGAACATGCCACTACAATAATACTGAAAAACAGATTTGCTGGAGTTATGTAATTTTCCAGGTGCTCAACCATGTTTTAACTGTGGCTTTGGAGCCAAATCACGTGATCAGCTTTGCCGACCATTTGGGTCTATTCGTGAATATTATTGCACGTATCGTGAGAGATAGACACAAACAAATGTTATTCCAGGAATCACATCAGTATTATTAAACTTCAGCCACTCTGGAGTTCGAGAAGATATTCTCCTTAATGCGCATTTGGTTATGGCACTTGATATGGATGGATTTAAAGATACTACACCGTGTATTTCACAGCGGTGCTAGTACAATCCTAAATCGTTGTGACACAAGAGCCATGAATGATGAAATTGACAAACGCTTCAAAAAGTTCTCTAAACGTTTGGAGAAATACACCAAATGCAGGATGGACTCTCGAAAGATGTGCCCATGTCGAAGTACCTATCTCACCATATTGTCCATTTCGTGAATCCAGTTACATACCTTGGGTTCCGCCAAGGTCAATTATAACTGTCAAAAACGTTGACAACAGATGTTTTCAATGGGTAATTTTATCAGCATTATATCCGGCAGGTCATCGCCAAGACCTGCCTCGAAAATACCAGAAGAACTTGGGAAAACTTAATTTTGATAACGAATTAACGAGTTTACCAAGGCCACGCTGAACAAATTTGAAACACTTAACCCAGGTATCGCAGTTAATGTGCTTACTTACGCTAAAAGATGTTTATCTGCTTGCATTATCACCACATGTACAACATGGACGAACCCAGATTGATTTGTGGTTGCTGAGGGATATGACTGGTTCAGAATCGGCATCGCATTAAGTATGGACAAAAAATCTTGCCCGGTTATTTAACCGACACTGCAAGCACGCAATTAAGAACTTCCGATACAGTCGTCAACATTCATGTATTTAATACCCAACCATGACTTTTACTGTGGTTGTGTAGTGATAAAACCTCAGCGGACAAATTCACTGCATTGCAACGAAAGATGAAAGTCCCATTTGTCATCTACGTGGACTTTTAATGTCTCAACGTTTTCTACTGATGGTTCCAACGATCAGGACCTAAACAATAAATCAGATACAATAAAGTTACTGAACAAGTCCAATGTGGGTTCTAAAAGTGAACCAACAATAATGGATCGTGCCAAGGGGGCTAGCGCTCCAGACACGGTTGAGGTGTTTCTTACAACGATTGAAGTTACAGCGAAATGGATTCGACAATAGTTCTATTCACCAGCAATCATAATTATGACCCGTGATAACATTCCTTAGTTTTCCGCAGCCACTCATACCTGGATCTGTGAAGAAGATTTAATTCCACCAATATATAGGACCCTGACCCTTGTCACATTAGTGACGCGTACAGAGGAGTTGCATTGCAAAGCACATGTAATCTACCGTTTAAAATTTACCTAAACAAAACGAAAATCCCCCTAGTGTTTCATAACTTGTGCGGGTATGATGGTCACTTGCTTATGCAAGTAACAGCCATCTAGCGGTGAAGAAATTCGCAATCACTCTTCGGTATTGTCCGACTAATACGAACCTGTTAGCTAGAAAAGGTGTGTTTCCATTATGAGTGACTTGGCAAATATGATAAAATTCTGTTGCCATGTGTAACAGCAATTTCTTCATCGCTGTCACACATATCACGATCTGTATCATCGCACTGATGTGTTTGAAAAATTTCGTGACACTGCCATATACAAGCTCGATTCATGTACAAGCTCGATCCTGCACATTACTTCTCATCACCGGGAATGGCTTTGGATGCGTTTTTTTCTTTTCTTTTTTGTGTCCAAATGTAAGTTGGAATAACTCATCTATATCCACCAGCTTCTGTTTATTGAGCTCCCACTTCGTGGCCTGATTTCTATGGCGAGTCACAGATACTCTCGTACGAAGAACCGAAACATAGACGGATATGATTCCTCTGCCACGAACAGTCACAATATGTATTTAATGCAATAATCACTGGTAGGCAATGATGCAAGCGTTGCCGATTGGTGGGTTTCGGTGCATTAATCCTAGGTACATTGACATACAAAAACACGTACGCGATTGTTAATATCAACAGTGACCACGGTTACTACTTTACATGATTACAACGATTATCCGTTTGCGCCAGAAGCGTTGTCAGTGCTTAGTATGTGGTTGTCATCGTATCAGTGCTCAGTTAAGAGTTTAATGTTATTTTCTTTCTGAGTTTATCGTGGTATAAACTGTCAGTTGCCGACCCACACAGTAAATAACGCCCGAAAGGCGTTATGTAAGCTATGTGAGTCGGTAACTGACAGTTTATATCAAGATAAACTCAGAACAAAAACGTTAAACTCTTATTGCAATTCTTTATCATTTTATTTATTTTTTATTGTTATTTGGTTTTTTAAAAAGATATTTCCAATGAATTTTAGAGTCTTGTATAAGTGTATCAAATCTTGTTGAGGGCGTCTGCTACGTAGCTATTTATGGAACAGCGGATTCTCCATCTGCAACGTAATAGCTATGTCAACATCAAACAAAATAATTCTACCAATGGTAGGCGATCTAAGGTTTTGAAAATTCCACAGCAAGGTCTTAATCTTTTATCTAAATTGGCATATGCGATCAGAGAAGTTCAATATTCAGAGCAAAGGATGTGTTGTTTTGTTTCACATACGAATGACTCATGGATTTAATGCTTTTAGAAGTTAATTGTTAACCTGGCCGAATCGTACCTAGTATATTGCCAGACATGTGAGTAACCAATTTTAGCCTTTTTAAAAATCCGTTTTTTGTATTAATATTTTAGGCTACCTACAGGGGCTACTTAAGACTATCGGTAAATAGTTATAGTGATGGGGTCCAATAGTCAAACAGTGCAAGACATCGACCATGACAGTTAAGATGCGGAATAAAGGGATTTTTACCTCCAAACCCACCCTCCAAATCGTAACTATCAATGTCGTCGTCTTACATTGTAGGACTGTGAATCCAATTGTCATAATGTTAGTCTCTGATCCCCCCTCCTCCCCATCCATATATCCAATTACCTATAGTTTTATATTCATTTCAACGAGCCACAGTTAAAGTGCCGTACAACAGAGGTGCAATGTTCTTCTTGGCACATTTTGAGTTTCCCAGCTTTTTATTCAAACCTAATCAAAGAAAGAATTATTTATCTTCAGAAATTCGTTATTTGATTCCGTCAAATCAATTTATTAAATTTATTTATTAAACTATTATTAAAATTTCTAAATAAAATATAAACCCACCGTTTTTATTTCGATTTAAAAGGCATGCGTTGTGTATGCCTGTCGATTCAGTGTTTACATTATTTAGTTTGCACGTGACACTTTATATAAGTATAAAATAGTTCTCCTTACAGTTTATACAGAAATAAACCCAACTGGGTCTGATCACCTGGTTATGTTCTGACTAATTGAAATGTTCTCTACATTTATCAACTTATGCAACTGCAATTATTCGTTGATAAATCCGGACGTACTGAATGCGCCCAAGCAAGTCTTAGGACGAAAAACAATTATGTATTACACGTGTGAAACCTCCAACTGTATCTATGGTTAGGTATGCGTGTAGCCAAGATCCATCGAGTGCTTGAATTTCGCCAGAACACTTGGATGACTCCGTATATTGAATACGGATCGCGCACTGCGACCACAAATGAGTTTGAGACAGATTTTTTAAACTCATGATTAGTTCTATCATGGGGAATCTTGGGAAACGGATTCAAGTCGATCTTGTCCGTGATAATGAACAAAGTTAACTTCTAAGGCTCATCGCTGATCTGCCCTACGAATCCAAAAAGATCTTAAATGGTGAACTTGTTGCCATTCACAGTAAAAAGATATCAAAACACAAGCTGACAAAGTCTATCTATGTTGGTTCGTCCGTGTTGGACTTCTCGAACCTGCTAATGTACGAGTTTTATTATGATAAGATGAATTTTTAACAGGTTCGGTTCAAGATGTTGTACACCGACACTGATTCGCTGATGATGCATATCACAAGCAATGGTGTGTACACGGATATGGCTGAACCAAGTTTGGTCAATGAATTTGATATCAGCGATTATCCGAAAAAAAATCAATTGTTTAGTAACACCAATAAATAGGTTGATAAGGTTCAGTTATTAATAATCGTGCAAACAAATGGAGTAGGTGGGACTGCGGCCTAAAATGTATTAGGTTGCTAAGTGATTGCGCCATCGGCTGATGTTTTAAAAAAATTTCAAAAGCAGTTAATGACAAAACATCCACGAGAAGCAAAGCTACCATTGATTTCTTTCCACCCTTCGATGAATCACCATACCATTGATAATTTTGGTTGCAAATGAAAGCAATTTTTTAGTGTACGACGATGTAATGCTTGAAAATCAAGTCAATCCTGCACAAATATTTTCACGAGGCCGACACCAAAACATCGATGTAATCTGTTTCTCAACAATACGTACATGTGCCTGAAGTGACATGTAACATGTTAATGATATTTCGAGGTAGTAACGCATGTGGTCTTGGAAATATTCATTGGACTTGATGTGCCGCCGATCACCCCTGACCCGTATAGTTCTCTCGCCATTGATTTGATCTGAATTTGCAGTTTCGGGGGTAAATATTGTGCGGGTCAGGAAACAAATGTGTCTCACACGACAATTTAACAATCAAAAACAATTCAATAAAATGTTTGCCAGTTATGTCATATAAGAGCATGAAAAGCGACGCGGTAAAGTCGCTCATGAGCACCAGGAAACAGATGCATAATGTTATAGAGGGCCGCCAAAAAGTCCAAGATACGCAATTGTGGCGGACTGCTCGAAAAGACCTCAGATTGGGTTTCTAACATACATTTGCTGATTAAACCAACAATAGAAATTGCGGAACGTGCCGAAGATATTAAAAAGTCAACAACTTAACCAACGGGAACAGAAAATGAACCAGTTCCAATAAGTAAAATAACTAAACACTCCAATGATATCCAAATGCCACACAAGCGACTGCAGGAGTTGGCCAGAGATGGTGACTGAAGTCAAAGAAAAAGACGTCGGAGAATTTAAAGAGCTAGCCAGCAACACTTCCAGCAACACCCCGCTAAGTGTGAATGAGGAAAACAATCCTATCAGTGCACGTTTGTCTATAAATCCCCCGCCAATCCACCTTCATGGTAAGGATTTCAATATTAAAGAACCATCACAAAACATAATAAGGTATGGAACGTGAAACTTACTGGGTCTAAAAAGTTTCTGGTGAGATTTTTGAGGTTTATAATAACATGCTTGTTTGGCTAGAACTGGAATAATTACTCAAGTAAGGTATGCAATTAGTCGTTTTATGAGACCCTGTACAAGGAAGAATTCAAACACTGAAACTGAGACAGGATAATCTTATGAATATTCGGATCAAGCAGCCGCACCTCATCCAAAACGCGTATCAAATATAACTCCCCCAGTAAAATTTACATGAATAAATACTGTAAAAACACCTGAAGAAGAAAATCACCGACTTGCACCTATATTTAACACAGAAAGAAGACAAACAAAAACGTGTTTCACTTTCGAGAACACAAAAACACAAGAAGAAGAAGAAAAAGCATTAACTGGTTAAGAGAACAGTATCGTAAGTAGCGCCAGCAACGTACTCCCACACAAAAAAGAAGAAAAGAATGGAAGCGGCCTTGACGAGCGTGGATGTGTGAAACCCTTGCGAGTTGTTAACGCAAGGAAAACCGTTTACGCTAAATATTGTGGACGTTGTTCGTGGATTGTTCACAGGCGCACCAAAAGTATCTGACCTCGCCCGCAACACCAATCGCTAAACAAGATGCAATGCTGGTCGTTGAAAGTATAAAAGCTATGCTGTGGATCGAATGGAAAAAACCCAAAAAGCATGGATTACAAGCAACTCAATAGCTTCAAAATCTACTACAACGATTAGTCACGTCCATGCTTTTCCTTCCATGTGAGGCTTTCTTGGAGATTGAGGGAAAACATGAATAGCCCGATTCCTACGTAGTTGCATTGTCAGCATCATTAGTCCCCATAAATGAAATTCAGTTGCAAGGGCTCAGCATTTATCGGGACGGGTACTTAACCGTCTTGGTGTTTGTGTTTAAGACTAGATTTTAACAGTATATACACGTGATGGATTCTGACGGGTGCTAGTAAACTAATTTTGATACTATTACATTCACGAATTCTATTCTAAACTGCTTGCAGCGGCACAAACCAGTCTCAACACCATCAATAAACTGCATTCGGTGGCTATCGAAATTAAAATAATTATCGCAGCTGAATTTGAGGCTGTGATTGGTAGACATGGAAAATAACTGACAACTCCGAGCACAGATGACGAATCGTGTAGCGGAATTATAGACAATAAAAGTGGAGTAAAATAATCTTCACTTTCTTGGATTAATAGTGTGTGGCTTATTTCCCAAAATACGCACAAGTCATGAGTGATAGAGGCTATCTATGCGCGCATGGGAAATATTGACTGTAATGCCAACAATAGATGACAATTTATTTATCTGAGTGGGCCAGTAAACATAGATACTGACTCAACAAATGAGAAAAAAAAATTCAGTGGACTTGAGAAATTACGTGAAATGTAAACAAAAAAACAACAGGATAATGAATATCATTAATACAAACAATTATTTTGTATAAAAAACAAACAAAAAACATGTTTTATTATATCATCATGTAAAACTAAAATATTCTGTTTAAAGCATTGAATTCGTAACAAGATTTTTCAGAACCTTCCGTACGTTCCTTACTGGCGGAAACTAGCGATGTACTGGTTTAGTAAAATAAAGTACCGTAGCACGTACCACAGGAAAACAAATACCGCGGTAAACCGGTATACAGGTAATACTGAGTATTTCCAATAATAACAGCATGTTTTTATACATTTAGTAGTATTATTGCCTGGTAGGTTAAGTTAATAATTCATAACTTTCATAAATTTAAAACAAAATATCTTGATCATGATTTCAAATGGAATAATTTGTTTCCAATAAGTTGACAAGTTCGACACAGGTTTCTGCATGAAACACTTATTTATAAAGAGCACGTCCAAGTGACAAAGAGTTTTATAATTTACGTCTGAAATGAGCTCAAGTGAAAGATTCATTTATTATATTGCAGAGAGTATGTATCTTATTGAAGAAACTGAAAAATGTGCCGCAGAATGAATTTCAAGTACATTCGAATATCAAGGTGTTATTACTAAAGGGTAATAAGAAATATGATATGGGTTGTGTATTAACCTAAATAACACAGTGGTCATATGATCAATAAATATCATGCATTAAAAAGAAGAAAGCAGCTACGCAAATATAAAAGGTTGAAGGTATGGTTTTTATGTGTCTGTGGTTAAAAAAAAATGTGCTTAATTGCTTACCCATTACCGATGACCTAATTCCATAATTCTTTTTATCTCGAACTCAGCGGTATCTTTTCGCCATTACTTGAGCTGATCAGTTATAATATTTCTTTCTTTATCAACAATTGACGTTTATAAATACAGCTTTATTTACAACATTTTACAGGAAACTGCATGTCTCTAAGGAATGGAAACACCAAGATGAGAGAGAGAGAGAGAGAGAGAGAGAGAGAGAGAGAGAGAGAGAGAGATGTGCTAGGAAAAATATGCAAAAGTAAGTTATTTTTCTTATCAGGAGACAAATCAGTAACAAGATAGTGTTTATTGATGGTATTGTCAGAATGGTATTTATTTTGATCGAGTGTTGCAGCGTGATGACAGCTCGACATTATCTCTTGGTAATGACATTATGATACATTAATAGGTAATGACACTATGATACATTAATAGGTAACATAACGTCAAATTGAAAAACAGTCGCAGGTCGATAAATTATATCCACATACAAAAATATGATCGGCAGATTTTCTAAGTCATGGTTTTAGGTTCAACAATAACTAAATGAAAACGTACCTTCTTTAATTGTGATCTGAAAGATAGATGATAAACATCAAGATGGTAATTTCTTCTCCGACCCCATTTATCAAACGAGATGTGTTCTCCACTGACACCGTTTATGTCTACCTGAGAAATAAATTTATGACATTGATCAAAAACTAATTATTCCATGAACATACAACGTAAGATAACAAGAAATTAACCAAAAACCAACCAACGAGTTAAAACAAAATTTGTAATCTCCTATCTCTCTCATCAGATGTTTCACAACGAGTATACTTTAAACTATAGATCTTTTCCAACCGGTGACTACATGCATTGTGCAAAATTTTGCTGAACAGTTTCTGTAGAATAATTTCACAGTGCATTCTGTCTTGGTCAGCGTGAAAGTATAAATTGTGTTTGACGTTTGGCTTAGACTCGCCATAAATTGTAGCCTCCGATAGATGGAATCTGTTCTGCTTGGGGCATTAATTGAATGTTAATTAGGGCTCGCTTGACCAACGGTTAGAGCCAGATAAAAGTGCACTGTTAACGCAAGGTCAATAGAGGTAAAATGACAAGAGTTGAAACGAAAAAGGGAAATTTTAGGAAGTTGTGGTTCATTTGAAACAGGTGTCATAAAATGATATTTTCCATTATTGAAAAAGGTGACCAGAGAAGATTATTCTTACTTCTATGGGACTGTTAAAATTTTTGGCTAGTGAAGTAGTAATCTTGATTGGCTAAGCTGAACGAGGGAGGTGTTCCCAAAAGGAATTTAGGTTTTAAAATAATCTCCCTAGCGATATTAGTCAGTCCAAGGTTTATGAAGATGGGATAAGTCAAAGGGTGTCCAAGATCAGTAAAAAAAGACATCCCGTTAAAAAGTCGTCCAAGGGACAAGGAGGTCTGAAAATTTATGAAACCAGAAACCAGAGAAGACACAGAGGGAATTCTCTAATGATAATCGACTGAGGGGTCGGCAAGGTAAGGTTAGTCTGAATTACATACAATGTGTTCATTGCTTTAAGTTTGTAATTATTGATGAATTTATTCATTTTAGATTCAAACTTCAATTGTTTAATTGAGTTCAGAAATAATCGTGTATGTTATATGATTCATGGATTGTAAGAATATCATACAATATTTCCTTGATACTGAATGAGTTCGGATTTAGTTTTGCATGTAAATGTAAGATTTCATGAATTTCTTTTGATACAAACTGTGTGAATATGAAAGCTATCTGTCTGAAATGACTAGTATCTGTGCTTAGGATTCATTTTTCTATTAGCAAAGTAACTTATGAGAATGAGTGAAGTCCATGAATTCGTCTTTAATTAAGTTGTGAATTCTCTTCAACCGAGAATCGAAGAACAAGTGATTACTGACATAGATGAGCTGGAAATTTATAGCCACAGTAGTAATATTATCTGAGAGGTTTAATTATGTCATGGTCTCAGTTGGAATGCGAGAGCAGCTAAGCGGGAGATAAATTCACGGTAACAGAGTTGTGTGTGTGTGTGTGTGTGTGTGTGTGTGTGTGTGTGTGTGTGTGTGTGTGTGTGTGTGTGTGTGTGTGTGTGTGTGTGTGTGTGTGTGTGTTATGTGCGAAGTGACTATAGCTAGTTCTGTTGACTTTTGATAGATTATATCTGAGAAAAAGAGTCGGAATCTTGTTGATGCCAGGAGAAAAAAAACCCTAACACGTATTTAGGTTGGGTACTATATCTGTATTTTCAAAGAAGATGGAGAGAGAGAGAGACAGAGAGAGACAGAGAGAGAATAAGGAAAAGCCTACATATCACCAACAGCGATATTTGGGAAAGACCGGAAGTACCAGGTGATGCTGTTATGCGGATAATTTGTCACTCGATCAATTAATGAAAATTGTTCTAATAGTATAAAGAGCGGCTAATTGAATTTCGCATAAATTTTGTAGCTCTGCTTCTGAGCGGAAAGCGAATGATTCAAATGCCATGATCGCTTTAAATTTTTTTTATGTAATTGATTAAATTGTTATATTTTATATACGGGGCCTTGTGTTATTCTTTTCTATATCTCTGCTCAGATTCTGTCATTCCATGCATTAATTTCTTATTTTATTTTATTGTTATAATAGCACTGTGGTCGATCATCTCCTACATAACAATAACCAAAACCCATAAAGTGAGCATTGGGACAGCATGGAATTCGGAAAAATGAACAAGAATGGACTGCTTCTACTGATTATGTGTGCAGAGAATAATTTGACTATCTCGAACACACTCTTCGGAAAGAAGAACAAGTATAAAGCGACTTGGATGCATCCCATATCCAAATAATGGCATCTGATCGACTATATCATCGTCCGTAACAGAGATGTCCGCGATGTACGGATATCAAGATCCTTGAGGGGAGCCAAGTGCTGGACGGACCATCAATTAGTCAGGGCTATCCCTGATCTCAACATCGTCCCGCCACAGCGCAAAAAGACGAAGCTTACCCGAATCAAGTTCAACACTGCAAGGCTGAACCATCCGCAGGTGAAAGAGCAATATCAAGCTCACACTGAAAACTTACTGACTGCGCACGGACCTCTGACTGGTGACCCAACCTTAAAGTGGAACCAGCTCAAGGACATGATGAATGAGTCTGCGAAGGTCGTCCTAGGACCCAAAAGAAAAGTCAACCAAGACTGGTTTGACGAAAATAACGAAGTGATAAGCATCCTCCTTCAACAAAAGCGAGAGGCCTATATAGAATGGCAGAACGACGTTGGCTCAGTCTCAAAACGTGATCGCTTCAAACACCTGCAGAGCAAAGCTCAGAGAGAACTCCGCATTATGCAGAATAGCTGATGGGACCGCAAAGCAGATGAAGTCCAGCATTACGCAGACACTAGCAACTCGAAAGAGTTTTTCAGGTCCCTGAACGATGTCTATGGACCATCGAAAGCCTGCAGTACCCCGCTAATCTCTTCTGACAAGAACACTATGCTCAAGGACAAAGAGAGTATCACCCAAAAGTGAAAGGAACACTTCTCCAACCTACAGAACATGCCCTCCACCGTAGACTCTACAGCGTTAGACGCAATTGTTCCGAAGCCAACTATCTCAGACCTGGACTTGCCCCCTACCACGGAAGAAGTCAGCTCTGGCAAGGCACTAGGCGCGGATGGAATTCCTCTTGAACACTGCAAGGCAGCTGGCCCTAAGGCCCTTGATGCACTGCACAGTATTCTGATCAGCATTTGGGAGGAGGAGTCCATGCCACAGGAGTTCAAAGACACAATGATTGTCAACCTATAAAAAATAAAGGAAACAAAGCTGACTGAGGTAACTATCGAGGCACATCACTCCTGTCGATTGCAGGTAAAATTATGGCGCGCATCCTTCTCAGCCGTCTGGTCGGTAATCTCTCGGATGCCATAATGCCGGAGGCTCATTGTGGCTTCAGACCCGATCGGAGCACGATCGACATGATCTTCACAGTGAGACGGATACAGGAAAAGTGCATTGAACAAAACATGAACTTCTACGGTGTCTTCATAGACCTCCCAAAGGCCTTCCATACGGTCAACAGAGATGCACTATGGGTCATCCTAGCACTATTTGGTTGCCCTAGGAAGTTCATTAAGATGATCCGACTTTTCCACGACAACATGAAGGGATTCGTTCTCTACAACGGGGATGTCTTTGAGCCATTCAGCGTTTTTAACGGCATGAAGCAGGGTTGCGTTCTCTCCCCAGGATTATTCAATCTCTTCTTCACATTTGTCCTGAACCATGCTACACGTGATCTCCAGAAAGGAGTGTAGATAAAGTACAGACTGGGTGGCTCTCTCTTCGACCTTCGCCGACTGAATGCCAGGTCCAAAACAATCGAGAAACTTATTTTTGAAGCACTTTTCGCGGATGACTGTGCTCTCATGGCACACACGGAAGCAGATCTCCGGATCATCGTTGCTCGCTTCACGGAAGCCTTGAGACTCTTCGGACTCACTATCAGTCTGAACAAGACAGAGGTACTTCACCAACCTGTCCCAGGCACCATAGCTCGCCCCCCGATTGTGTCTATCGAAGGCATCCAGCTAAAAGCTGTCTATCCCTTCAAGTACCTTGGAAGCAGCATATCGCTAGACAAAGAGATAACAGCGCGCATCAGCAGCGCCAGTCAATCACTAGGACGTCTCGGCTGTCGTGTGTTGAGTCACATGAATATCAAACTGTCCACCAAGATAAAGGTGTATAAAGCAGTTGTGCTAACAAGCCTCCTATATGGATGTGAGATCTGGACAACATACAAGAAGCACATCAAGCAGCTTGAGCGCTTCCACACGAGATCCCTGCGCTGGATTATGGGTGTCAGATGGCAAGACAGAGTGAAGAACCTAGAAGTGCTGGATAGAGAAGGCTTAACCAGTATCGAGGCGATGGTCATGACAGCCCAAATTCTTGTGGACAGGCCATGTCATCCGTATGGAGGAGTCATTAATGCCACGTCAAATTTTGTATGGAGAAAAGATTCAAAGACTCCATCAAGGACAACTTGAGATACTATTCGATATCTGCGACAGACCTCAAATAATGCGCCAAAGAATAAATCTGGCTGGCGTGTTTGTAATGGGTGCAAATCCTTCGAGGATGCCCGTAGAACGCAAGTCGCCGACGCCAGGGAACTCAGGAAGGTCTCAACGTCAAGAACCAACCCATGCCTCCAGTGCACACACTGCTCCAGGACATGCGCATCTCGTATCGGTCTCATCAGCCACATGAGGACCCATCAGTGAAGAGCAGCGCAGGATTGACTTCATCGAGCCCCGATGGTCGAAAGATGAATTGAAAGATGACAAAAAACCTCCCTGATGAACGTCAGGGAATTACCTAGTTATCGTTCTCTCCATTTCACAAGAAGACCAAGAATGAATCTAAGAATTCTAATGTAGCAATCTCTCATATTTAGGACTTTAGTTTTATTTCAGAAACGCACA
Organism: Megalonaias nervosa; assembly: GCA_016617855.1. Lineage (NCBI taxonomy): Eukaryota > Metazoa > Mollusca > Bivalvia > Unionida > Unionidae > Megalonaias > Megalonaias nervosa. Next base: position 16,160 of record JAECUM010043871.1, read on the forward strand.
ATCCTCTGCATTCACGTGTTTAAAAAATATTCTTCATCAGTTTCTCTTTGCACAATAATTGCTTTGCAATGATAGCGATTTCATTTATCAGTATTCGATGGTTGATATTGAAAATGTAGTTTCACTCATTCGGTCTCGAGATTCAATTGTTTATTTATTGTAGACGTAGAAATTTGTCTGACTATTATTGACAGGGATGTTACCTAGTTGAGAATTGTTAGGTTTTTGTTGTATCAAAAAAGTGGCAATGAAACAATAATTTTTGTATCTCTCTTTCTTAGTATTGATAGGTCCATGAAATGAAAATAAACGCAAAAAAAGACAATGCAGCTGAACTTACTTTTCTTTATATCCGAATCAATGTTTGTGGCTTTCCACGAGTATATTATTTATTTGCTTCTCGTTATTTACTGCCTTGGACGATCGAAATATGGTTATAAATGAATCATTATCAAAACACAATTAAAAAATTGAAAGAACAAATCAGTGAAGAATTGGATAAGTATATAAAAATTCTGGGGAAAAACTCCATAATAGAGCCCAATATCAATATCAAGTGATACTTTCTAGATTAGATTTTTTGCTGATGATTCTTATTGTTTTTTTGTTACAGATTCCACTTACCCATTTTAAAGCCGCCAAAACCTCATACCCTAAACTAAAGGGTATCACAGGATCCGCACTGCAATTTATTCCTTTTGAGTTGTTTGTGTTGTAGAACTCTCCGTGTCTCGTTTCAAATGATATATTCCGCAATGCATTTGTGAGTACAGCTATGGCATCCACTGCGAGGCATACTTCTAACTGTATTGAACCAAAGAAGATTAATTAATATATGAAATGGTTAATTGTTGTTGGCAAATACTTAACTTTTATCTCAAACAAATGCCTGAAAGAGAATTGACCAGAAACTGTCATATTACTTCACTTCGAAATATTGGGGAATATTGACACAACATTACCAATAGAAAAATAAACATGGAAAATCTTCTAACTTTATTTTGAAGAAAACGGCGGTAACTTGTTTGATGAATCTTATGTTGCCAATATATTATCTAATTAGGATTTCATTTATTTGCAAATTTTATATATTTCAAATATTCTCATCCATATTGTGGTCGGTAGAATAGTTCAATATATACATCCAATGCGCAACCACATTGTTTTCTCTTTTTCCTTTTGCTTTTTCGCTGCCGTATCTGACTTTTATTAGTATAAATTTTAACAGTAATTACCTACAAGAATTAGACATTTTAATCATGGATTGTATGGTTTGAAGAACCATCGCAACAGAACTGAACGAGTTTGATATGGGATGAGAAAGTTTAATATTCTGAGTCAAAGTCGTTTATTCACATTATGCAAGGCTCCCAGAACATTTTACAGGAATGAGTAACTGCAAGAATGTTTGGAAATTGTTTTAGTGCTGCGGTAAGTGGAGTAATATGCCTTACCCAGGGACATACCACGTTAACTGACTCATGATGGTCGAACCATTTTGGTCCTGAGTCTAGCACACTAATCACTGAATTACCGATGCATTCTGCAGGAATGTATCACATACACTAAGTTTAATATTTGTATCATTACGCTTACGCTGTTCTTTTTGTTAATGTTTTATGAAACTTTCAGAATGAATTAATTATTAAACTTTTTCATTTAAGTGACATGTAAACTTGTATTTCAGAACCTATGCAACTATACAAATCTCACATTTTTCGATTTTTGTACCAAACGGCGTTTACTACTGACTGCAGAATCTATTTTCTTCCACACTGACGTAAGAGTTACTCTCACAGATCATTTTATTTTTGTTTTTTTAAGGACGTTGATAAGATAATTAAAATTTTCTTGGTACCGTTTACAGTAAATCACAGACATTGTGATTGTAAATGATACGGCCTGAATCTTCACACAGTATTTACGACTTTTTTGTAGCATCTGTAGTGGAACGAAACGATCCAATACTTATACTATCAGCATCTAAAATCATCTTGGCCATCTTTCAGCCAAGCGTCTATCTTTGAAAAGCAATTACTTTCATCATCAAACTTTGAAAGTTAAGCGAGATTTTTAATGCAAAAATGTACATGAGATTAAATCCAAAATTACACGATGCACCTTTCTGTCCGTTTTCCACAATATAAGCCCTTACCGCTGAGCGATCATTTACTATCAGATACCAAATCTCTGAAGTGCATAAAATAAGAATTAATCTCAGATTCATTTCTGTTTTGTTTTGGAGATACAAAACAACTCATCAGGTCTCTAAGAGTAATTTCCTGGATATCTTAAATTGTGCTAACAACATAAGATTTAAGCAATCGGCAATCGGAATGTGCTTGTACTTTAAACATGTCTGCGTGAAGAGTAAGAAAACCTAACAATGTGGATTAACCTATTTCTGACGTTGTAACAAAAATACTTGGATGTCCATTTATGGAGGTGTCTATAAACACTGCTGTAATAGGTCAAGACTGAGAATAGAATATGTGCAAAGTCTCTTAGAAACGACAGATAATCAACTTAGCATATGACAGTTGCAACATGCATTATGAAACTTGCATTTCCCCACGTAGTTATCTGAAAATGCACAGAAACAGATCAAGCCTACAGAGCTCACACAAAAAGATTACTATACAGTTGTTTTGTGTCAATTTGTTGTTAATGTCCAACAACATTAACGGAGCACTAATGCCTAAATTTTAGAAGTTCTTACTTTGCTTTCGTTATTCCTGTTAGATTTGGAAAGTCGAAAGATATTAAAATTAAGATTACGTTCGATCGATAAAGATTGAAAATCGAGTTTAAAGACGGTATAGCTTTGAAATACATAGGGTTTTCCTAATCTAAAAATAAAGTTTGGTATTATGAAAAATCAAAATGGCAATCTAGGGCGCAAACCGCTTGAGTGGATGTTTATGCTATCACTATAATTTATGCTATTATATACTACTTTCATCCATTCAATTATATAAGTAGTAGTAGAGTGTGTGTGTGTGTGTGTGTGTGTGTGTGTGTGTGATTTGGAATTTTAACGTAGCTTGAACAATTTCATGCATCCAGTGTGGCAATTTTATAGCGATGTCTGGCACTGGGGCATGCCGTAGACATGACGAGGCAGCTGTAAGTACCATTGTTATGAGTCTTTGGTATGACTCGGCCGGGGCTTGAACCCGCGACCCCCCGCATCCAATGCGGACGCTCTAACAACTTAGGCCACCGGAGCTTTCAAAGAATAGCAATGTATACTCCTTTAAAAGTAAAGCAGTAATACGAAGTTTTAGAGCAATAGAGCACGTAATTTTTGTGTAATGCGATCATGGCGGTTGTCTCAAACTTACATTACCACATCTCTCTCTCTCTTTCTCTCTCTCTCTCTCTCTCTCTCTCTCTCTCTCTCTCTCTCTCTCTCTCTCTCTCTCTCTCTCTCTCTCTCTCTCTCTCTCTCTCGCGCGCGCGCGCGTTTAAAATCGAATCATAAAAGGATGAGCTCTATACGGTGAACACATTCTAATCCCATGTTCACCCATAATGAAAGTTTAATTAAAAGGGGTTTCAGCAATGGACGTGGAAGACAGGACACACACACACACACACACACACAAGATCGACAAAGTAAATGCCATATACCGCCAACTTATTAATATGAAAGTATAAAATATTTTGTACTTTGTAGATCGCAACTCTAGCCTAATTTTCAAGAAATGATGTGAATTTTGTTGGAATTAGTGAAAAATACTTTTGTAAGAATCAAGAATGGCTTACTAGGCTAACCTGAAATAAGAGTAAAATTTTTTTTTTTTAAATATAGTAACTAGTATGTTAAACTTGGTTCAGAGATTTGTGTCCTTGTTGCATGGACAGCCCATTTAAATTTCAAAAGAGGGTGGGGTTCCAATATTTAACCCCCAAAATTACAAATATCCAGCCCTCAAATGGCTTGACAAAATACACGCAGTGGTTTGTGAACAAAAAAAGCCACAATTTCTCATATTCAATATATGAATTGAAAAGAAGTAATTTATTAAGAAAATTGGAGTCATACTGACGCTGCGACAAAGAACATCATTCAGTTGATGGCACAACAGCAAACTACTCATTGCCGAAAGTGTAACGTTGATGGTATAGGCACTGCTGGGTTGGGTAATTAAATAATAATATAATATATAAATACCTTCGTGGGTGGTAATTGCGTATCCCGGGGATCACCTTACACGCATGGGTCCTGTATCAAAGTAATATATCGCTGGTGCTTTGCTGCTACAAGGTTATGTGCGAAATGGAATGTTTGTTCAAACGCCTAATGGGATAAATAGCTCTCCGTGTTCCATCGTCTAGTTCTCCAGGCGCGAACAAATATTTCACGATGAAATGTTACTGACTTTTGATTACTGCCTCTGCCGGTCGTAATCGCACGCCTCGCTTCATTGATCATTACGACGATGACTTTGGGAAGTCTTGATATCCATTCGCGAGATTACTGTCTAGTCTGCATCGAAAAGTGTACAGTTAACACGATGAAAGCTGACATGTTCGCGACGAATTTTTGCTCTTTTGCTCCATCAGCACGGATACAGCTCCGACAACCTATAGCAGCCATGGCCACGTGCGATCTCGACAGCATTTGTCAACGCCGAGGCGTCTTACTATCGATCCTCGAGATTGACGCGTACTTTTATTTGCGCGTGAAGTTCCGCGGCTACGCACTACATCATGTGGTAAATATAAAATATCCGCCTGATGAACTTCATTTTGGGTTCTGACGTCAAACTACTGTTATGCGATTATGTATATCTGTATTTTGTTTTTAAACTCTTGGCATATGATTGTACCTATATTACGTATAATTGTTGTTCATGGCTGTAAATTGTAATGTTCTATAAAGAAGATATCACATAGCTAATTTTGTACGGGTATAGATTCTATTTGAAGATTCTACAGTGCCTGTAGAATGCATAGGATCTATAAATAGACGCTGTCAAGTTTATGATAATAAAACCTGCTGACAAGTTTAGGGTAATTTCTCCTTGGTTGGTGGGGTCAGGTAGTTTCTTAGGAGAATTAGGTTATTTCCTATAGGATGGATAAGTCCCGTGAACAGGTAAATATTAAATTGAGTAGTTAAATGTCACGTTGGGTATTTTGCATATAGTCGCAATCAACTCTTGAAAGTGTATATAAGGTGATGATTAACAGTCATATACATTCCTAATTTGGAGGCATTCCTATTTCAGATTCTTGTTTCATATGTTAATATCAATCTGCAGTTGTGTTTAATGTTGTGTTTTGAAAATTTGAAGGAGAAATTTCTTTCGATTATTCCTTGAAATTACAAACTACTCATTCGACTAGTACATTATTTCTGGACTATTGTGAATTATTCAAAGGAGTTCTGGACAATACCAATGTGATAAGTACATTTGAATAACTGAAACTCATTCGGAACATTCGAGTCTTTTGGATTTGAATAGAACTTTTTAGGATTATTTTGGCTTATATTCATAATACTGTAAATTCCTCTTACATTTTCATTTTATAACTTTGATAATTAAAGTATTTGGTAAGTTTTACAAAACTTGGGTTTGCTTTCTCCTGTTACTTAGCTTATGAATATCGAGTCGTAACACCACCCACGTAAGATATTTTTGGGTGCCGACGGGTAGATCTACCATATTGCCTGTCGTGAGAACCACACGTGTGCTACCCTCTTCTCGACGCATACTGCGCACGCTAACTTGTCAGTTAAGTATGTACCTTTTCAATATCTAACTAGCCTGGAAGTAAATCGATTCCAATACAATACCGTACCACCCATCAATAGTTTGCATTTCATCACCGTGATTATTAGTCTTTGGGCGAGTCGTTCAGTATCCTTAAAAGCGCTTAGCGCGTTCACGTCAGCTATATGTATCTGTTTGATTTACGCGTTGGGATCGATGGTGCGTGGTCGATCTTGCGCGTCCAATCGAATATCGTTCGAGTGTCAAATCCACAGTAATTGTGTCCGGGCAAATGTTCGGAAGGCAGAATCTTCCCGTGCCCTCATATAGGGTAGAATAGATAACGATACTGGTAGAACAAACACCACCATCTTGGTTGTGTGGAGTGAGGCCAAGGTCCCCTGTAACGCATGAGACTTATTTGGAGAAGTGGGACGAGGTCTGTCGCTCACTAAACTCGTAAAACGCCCTGAATTAGAAACCGTGACTTCAAGACAGTCAATTCTTAAAGAGGCTCTTTTCGTGGCAGAGTAGAGAGAAATTGCAAAGCGTCATCTGTTGAGACGTGAGGATCTATCTACTCGTGGCATCGTGCCGAATGAGTATCACGAGGTGGTTAGACTGGTCCCTGCACATGTCTGCAAAAGTCGGGTTCGACCCCAAATTTATGCATACATGTTTCATGTCCGAAGGCCATTTTTTGAGAACACGTAATGCTCACAATACAAACACAAGCCCTTTCCCTGGATGATAATTTTGAAAAACATTGTGTACTTAACAGCTTGATGCAATTCAAAATATTTGTCATCCAGGCAGTTTTTGAGATATTCTACTTGCCTTGAACCAATGTGTCTACTGCTATAAGTGGCTAGCTCTGCTTCCTAGCCGACTATTGGTATTTCACTGGTTACATACTGTGCAATGACTACACAGGTGTATATGACTCTCAATATCAATGATAACACAAACCGGAAAGAATAAATTCATAAATATATCCATATATTTAATTATACACAATAACAGCTCAAAAAGTCACACTATAGCCTTAAGAAATTTGCTGGGGAACAATTTATAAAACTGTCCTCTGCCACCTTAAACTAAGGTATGTTTGTGCACCGGAAGATCGCATCACTTGTAAAACAGAATAAATTTCAACACGTACCATTTTGCACCAAGTGTCATTCTTGCAATGGACCAACGAGAGTAATTAGGTGAGCTTAATTAATAAGGAAAAAATGTCCGTCACGGGTTTCTAACACACTGATATTGGCTTTGCATGTCCTAGAAACCGCCATTGTTACCTTTACACTCTCGGTAAGATTTGTCTTAAAAGAAAGACTAATTGACATTAGACTAGTAGGCCAACACACATGGCGTGGAAGCTTGCTTAGGAGCAATGATCTGTTTACGGTAATTTTATACTATGATTCTGTTTTTGCGTCCTACTTACATGATGTTCATTTTGTATAGACTTTTGTTTCTGGTAACTCCGTCCGTTAAAGGTTGTGTTTAAAAGTCATGATGAGTCTTTACCTCTTTGACCTACTATTTATTGAGCTAACTTCTCTTGTAAATTGGTATTTGCCCTGTTATTAACAGTTATGTTTATAAAAGTTCAGTATTTTAATTACAAATCTAGGCTAACATACATAAACAGTATTCTTGTCAAGGTCATACTACAGCTGAATCCATAACATTACATGCATGTGCCGTATGTACCTGTTAAGAGGTTTGCCGTTCGGATTATAATTCTACCAATATATATTTACTGTAGTCCATAATTTATTTTATGAGTTTAAGCTATGTGTTAAATATGTGTGCCTGACATTGCAAATATTGGGTCTTATTACTTCTGGGATCGTCTTGCAGATATTGTGCTATATAAAATTAATAGCATTGTTTGGTTTACATTACTGGAATATGTGAATGATTGTCTTGAACAAGCAGACATTATCTAATCTACTTTAACTCAAATTGCACTTGGATTCACAAAAAAATAAGCTATAATTTTGCCTATTGGTGACTTTTGAAGAAAACAATTCAGAGTTTTTGGACTACTGTTCGTATTAAAAAGTTTGAGTACCTGTTTTCTATGAGATTTTAATAAACAAAAGAAACATTCGGCGCATGTTTTTGTAAAAGAATTTAGTGGTCTGGTGAATATTTTTTTTATAAAATTGCTGCCTGATAGGATGGTGAATAGAGTATTGTTTTATGAGATATGTGTGTTGGTGGGCTAGTGATTTTTCCCTGCAATTTTAGTGAATAGCGGGGAGACAGGCCTACGGTTTTTGTAAAAAGAAAAAATATAGTAGTTAGTTTAGTCGTGTGGTGGATAGAATGATTGTGCTTGAAAAGAAAGACATGCGTGGCCTATGATGGATTTGAAAGTCTTAGAACATAAAAATTGGTGGTCGAGGGTTTGGGGAAAAAATATAATTGGTCAGGTGACCGAAGATTGAGATCGTCTACTCTACCAACCCATAAGAAAGGGAGAGAACTGTCCTAAAATACATTTGACATCAGATCCAAATTGCAATGGTTCCAGATGGAATTAATATCTTCTGAATGATGTGTGCACCGCTAAAATGTGTAAAACGTAGTTTGATGGTGTTTGTTTATCTATTTAATACATAGAATACTCTCCACCTTATATGCGATTGGATGTTAACATAATTGATAATTAATGGTGCGCAAGATATGAAACGTCTGACATAAAGCTAACTGACATTCGACCTTCAGAGACCAGCAGTAATTTTTGACTAATATAAACATCTGGCTTCTAAAATGAGAACAATCTTAAAAAGTATGTTTTATGAATATATATCTCAAGGAGATAATTATCGAATAAATTTTATTATTCTGCTCTTAGTTTCCTCAAAATAAGCAAACCAAACATTGCAACGAAGATATCGATGAAAACAGACCAAACAATATTTGTGCCTGATCACACATTAACAATATCATAAACTCAAGATTAAGTGCTGAGATTCATACTGAAAATATAATGCACAAACGGAGCCGTGCGATTTTTTCCTATCAGAGACAAAATGTGATAACCTCTTGAAAGCTTCATAATATTAAAAAAGAGATTTTTCACAATCTGTAAGTAAATCTTTGGAACTGACATTGAAAAAGTGGGTTTTTTTCTCATGTTTAAAAATCTTAGTTTCTTAAGTTACAACTATCGTTGGTAAAACTAATTTAGTAGACAAATTCTTAGGTAGAAAAGGGCTCACATTATTATTTATTCTTATGTTCATTGAATTTTATATAATAATTGAACACCTGCATGTGAAATCCGAAAACGTGTATTTCATAAAGTCGTTAATTTATGTGCGTGTTTCCTACGAAGTGGAATGGCTATTTTACACGAGGCGCGTAAAAGATAATGACTATTGATGGTGAGCGTCGAAATTAATGACACCATCTAACTTTTCTCAGTGGCATCAGACCGAATGAACCAGTATTTAAATGTTATCAAATGAATCTAACAGAAATCTTCTTTAAAAACTGAATTGAATAAAATATAATGGACTGAATTCAGTTTTATTCATTTCAACAGAATTAAAATGCACTGAAATAAATTCAGTTCAATTCAATTCAGGCAAAACTACTTGTATACTTACTGACATCTCTTTGCGTTCTGACGCACTTAAAGCTTGATTCATTCTCAGCTTCACTTTGCGATAGTAGAGGTTCTGTCGGTTAATAAGTTGAAAACCGGTGATATTGACGCCTCCGTGACTAAAGGAACTCCACAGATCTTTGAGGTCCAGCATCGCCTGTTGAAAAAGGATGTCTATCCTGATATGGAAAATAGCATGCCAATCTTGTCTAGTGAGGCAAAGTGTACTTCTTTTGCCAAATTCTATCCGAACGTCCAGATAAATCAACAGTAACAATTTAAAAGACAAAAAAAAAATGCCGAATTGCTTACTTGCACAAGGTATAAAATAGCCAGGATGGGAGATTTCCATTAGCTATGTCAGAGTAAACTCATTGCATTTTGTTGTTTCTTCTGACCAGATAATGTATAAACAGGCTAGTAGCCGGAGAGTATGGGCAAGTTAAGCACTTTAAATAAGCTTATCAACCTTTCTTGTTGTTTTTTAAATACTAATGGATGAATATATGTAAAGCTAGTTTTTATACTAAACATTACTAATCAGATGTAGGTCCTATCTCATTCGTATATTTCTCCCACCCAATGAGCATTTTCATCTTTCAGAAACTTAATAAATTATCTACTTTGTTGTTTTTAATACTAATTAATAAATCATCAAATGCATGGGTCTTTTTTAAATAAACTGTTTCTATGGCGTCTCAAAGATATATCTTGTTTCTACAAGCCTTTCTGCAAAGCGACAATGCTATCGGATATGTTTAGAATTTTGACCGACCTACATCTTCCCCATTAAATGTATATGTTCCTACCTTTATTTCAATGTTGCTTTTTTTCTTCAGAGTAATGCGCGTATCTATTTTTTACATAGTCCAAATCCAACATACTTAATATTAACCAGAGAGCAGTTTATGGAAATTTAGACGTTTATAATTAACTTCTTAATGCCTTTGCAAGAAGCAATTTGCATGATTATGATACAAGAAGACTTAAACACATTAGTTCATGACGCCAGAGAAGAATTAGTTCATGCATCCTTATTTGTGTGATGTGATATTTGTAAACAATTTTTAAAATATAATTCTGGTATTTATTTCTTGAGATTCGTTATTGTTTCATAACTATTTATATATTATTTATTATCTAAGCATTGCATTTCATATTTTTAGATTTATGAAGTCTTGAAACTTTAAAATTATTTCACAGACTGCACATGAACATACTTAGTTTTGCTGCGGCCATTCATGCATTGTGGTCAATTCTGAAGCTTTGAAATGTGAAGTTCCATTCCTATATATTACTCATACTATACTCGTACATACCAACGTTCCCAACACGTAATGGTATCCATCCCGATTCATTCCAACATCAATAATCTGTGGAAGAAATATCATTAACAATATATTGTGATTAATTTTAAAATGTATTACTTATTATAGCAGGATGATTTTTAACCAAATTGAGTTTTTAAAATTATGTTCAAGAGACCACAAAATCGGGTGACTAAAATCGTCCATTCTTGAATTAAGAGTATTTGATTACTTATCTCATCATGTATGTATGTGTATGCTTTTCATATTTTCATAACTATACGTGTAATTGCGGTCTTCGAGATCTAAACAAACGAGCACGTTAAAATTGCCTAGCAGAAAGATTAAAACTAATTTTAGCAGCCAGTAAATCAAAACTTATTTAGATTTTCAAATACATCCAAACAACTATTTCTCTTAAGAATAAGATCTCAGTAGAAATTTAGGAAGTTCATACTACCCTGTGTATAATTAAGACACACACCGAGTTCTGCACTGCAACGGATTGCATTACCAGGTGGAGATCCCCTTTTCTAGACACACAACGCTCCCCAAAACTGCACCGACTGAGTTCATTGGACTCAGCCAGAAACCGATTAGCATTTCCATTGTCTTCCACCAAATCCAAAGTGATGCTTCCTCTGCCTGTAATCACGATGAATCCTATAGCACGTCAAAACGCCTGTGCTGCAAAGTCAGCGGTAGATTCCAGGCCTTCCGTCTGTCACTCACTGATGAGTGACTGATACTAGGCCAATTTCTTCTTATGGGCCTCACCTCCAAACTAGCTTTAATACCATGCTGGAAACACCGGACTTAATACCACTCTTTATTATGGCTTCCATCAAGTCTTGGCTTGTCATTGCCTGTCTACTGTGTGCTTTGTACTAGATTCAGGACCGGATGACAGCCCATCTTTGTGCTGTGAATTATAAGCCCTCTCTCGTTTTCACGTTTTGACACAAATGTGGATTCTAGATGTGTCCGTATTCGTTTTCCGTTGATCACGCGTCTTTGCAAATTCTAGTGTTTCAGTTTAGTATTATTCTTTGTTTATCCTGTCCTCGCTAAAATTGTATAATTGCTCCATTTTATATATAATTCCCCAATCATAACAATTACAAATTATGAAGTAAATTCTTGTTTTCATAGTCTGAGCTGTTTGCAGGTTGTATCTTGTACGTTTACTTGTCCTAGCTTTCTTTAGCTTTATACAGAGTTTCCGATAGTCCTAATTTGCGTGGAAATTGAAATTAACTCCCTTCTTTGTTTTCCGTGGAAAAAGGTTTGAAAATATAATGGTAAATTCCACTTTTGTAGAGGACCGGCTTTTATAGATTCATCACCTATACACGACTCGCAGTTGAGGAAATAAAACTGTTATCATCTGATATCAAACCAATAAGGCACGAATTTCAAACGTTTACAACAATACTTCCATTAGAAGTCATGTAATTTTTTTTACATTCGGAGTTTTCTTTTGTGTTTTTTGTTTGTCTTGTCTGTCTTTGTACCGTATTTACTTTTTGACAAAGATTAACCGAGTCGAACGCGCTAAGCCTATTTTAACAAAAAAGTTTTGCAATTCCTTGTCGGTACTTTTTGTACTTATCATACTCAATCAATACACACTTGAAAATAGTGCATATTAAACAGCTTCTAGTCAGACAGATTTTGACATTTTTATTATCTTCTTTCATAGTGATACTTTTAAATTGCTACCAATAGAATGTCTTAACCAAGACTTTAATAACGTTTTTCATTATACTACTTAAAGCATCTGTAAGGTTGGCGTCGATTTTGTCAAGGACTAATTTGTTTTAGCAAAAAGTTCATATTCCATACTCACGCTTCGCAGTCGTTTTGATTTGTTTCATAAAAGTCTCCTAATTACGGTATATATGTGTATGCGTGTGTCAGGAAGGGTATGTGCGAAGCGTTGTTCTTAATGATGTTTATCCTTGCGTTAAAATGAAACATACAATCTGGTTTGATGGAAAATAGTGTGTGTTTTTATACATAGTCACATAGCAAGTCTTAACAAAACTCTTTTTAAAATATATCTAAATGTACACTATTCACTCGGCTCTCACTGATGGGATACAGGATATTAGTTTCTTCAGATTATGCACTATATGTAACAAATTTATGTGAATAAATACAGCTCATTTTCTTGAAGAATATTTGCATTACTTAACTTGTGATAGATCTCCATTGTTTCATTTGTATTCTTGTGTATTTTTTTGTAAGTAATGAAGAGAATAACATTTTCCACCGATAAAATACTTTATGCAAAAGGAATCTTTTACAAAACACGATCCGCGGTGACTTAATGGTAATTGGACTCGTGACCAGAAAAAGTGAGAGTTCAATTCCCACCATCTAATGTGCCCGATTGGTTCCAGTGGTGGATCGAATGGGAAAGGCACTTTACTGTAATTGCCTTCGCATGCTATAACTTGGACTCTTCCGTAAAGCTAAAGGAAAGCAAACCTGTTATAAAATGCCCCTTTCAAAGAGCTATATACTATTCTTGTGTTAACACAGCGATAATATTTATTGTTTGTTACATTTGTCATATAATGAGAAAGTATAATTATAGATTTAATTATAATGCTCAAATAATAAAATATAAAAGAAAAACAATTAATGCGATCTAATATCAAGCTTTTCTTCCCATTTATACCAAAGGACATTAAATGTCGAGGACAAAAACGTTCTTTGCATTAATATGAGTCGGAAAAATAAAGGTTTGAAGTTGCTCTCTGATTGCTATAACATGGCGAAAAGAAACATGTAAAACATGAAATTGTTGAAACTGGAATTGATAAAGCGTGTTGACCACAGAGACATATGTCTACTTTCATTATCGATGAACTATTTCTCTGACATATAGCTCACAAATTTCCAATTATTTTGTATAAAAATGCTTTATATTATTGATTTGCCCTGACCCCGACTCCGAAATGATCGTTTATATACTCTCATTGATTAAAGACGAGGAAATAAATTTCGTTTAATATGCTCGCCGTTTTATGTGTATGCCAAGTCAGTTTTGATTTATGTTCAGCAGCAGAATAAATGTTGCCTCGCTAGTAATTAATTTTCATCCCCCTGCGCAAATCCAGTAAAATATTTAATTCTGCTGCTCTGATCAATACTAAACAATACAGTAAAACCTGAGAACTATTTATTTCTGACACCAGCAAAAACATCGAAGAATTAATGATATCGCTGCGTCAAACTAACATTCATTTGTTTATTCTTGGATTGGGATAACACTTGACTAGAGAATATTGATAATTTCAGTTTCCATTACGATGAAAAGCATTTGAAATTTTTTCTACAAACACATTAAAATATTTTTTAATAAAACGAAACAAAACAAGATTGTGTGGTACTTATATTGCACTGTATCTAGTGTGTATAAAGATTTATGGGTTTACCTGGCTCAAAAATGCGTCGTACGCGTCAATCGATGACAGATCCACTATAATCTTCTTCGTTGGAAAATTGTAGTTCCGGTCGAGTTTACGGAGTACTTCACGACTGTTGTTGACATCCGGTATCCTTATGGCGTCAGCGAGAAACTGTGGCCTGGAATAGTTGAATGCTTTGTATATCCTCTGGAGCCTCCACAATGCTGTAAAATGTACAAAATCTTTACTTAATCTAATTATAGCTTATATATCAAAGGCAGTCTGACTTGATTTAACCACACAGTTTGTTCAGAGACAACTAAAAATGAAATATTTTACAAATGTATGGAATGTGCTGATTCCATTTTCCGTATGCTATATGACCAGCAGCTCAGATATGCTATCAGTGGACTTTACCTCTGATCTCCTTTATTTTTCAACAGTGTATCTCTAATGCAAACATTAATCATTCGATATACTGTATATACTTTGAGGACAAGTATTTCGTAACCACTTATTAGACGAATCTACCGTCTAATTATTAGGGAACTTAAGGTTAACAACTGTTGAGGACACTGTTGAAATGAGTTGCAACAAAATGTCAGGATTATTTTATAGAGTGACAGCAATGCATTCATTCGGAGCCGTCTTCAATTTCTTTTACGATTATATGGTCTTAAACTAATTAACAGTAAGAAGCAGAACCAACCATTATGTACAATCAACAAATAATTGAATTCTCTGAGTAAGTAAGTGTCAATGAGATCACATAATAATTCTAAATATTCTATAATATTCTATCAAAAGTCAAAAAGTATTGAATGTTCCGAATGAATTCCAGTATATCTTGAATCTATATTGCCAATAGCCTTGATCTATCATAGTTATATATTCCAGGAGTGCTAAAAAATCACGAAGTTGTGATGAAGTCCGAAGTCAATCAACACTTTAATTGTAAGGTATAATTTAATTGCAACATCATTTTCTGAAAATAAACAAATTTGGAAAATTACACCAAACAGTAAACAAGTTCGCTTCAAGAACAAGATTCACAATATCATGTAAATACCTTTAAAACAAATGACTTAGTCAATTTGGCCCCAAATAACCGACGCATAGTTACGGACAAAGGTCAAGAACAAATTAAATGTACATAACATCAAATACAAAATTTGCAACTCACTTGATACTCTATTATTCTGGTTTATGTTACACTAAATAATAAAGGACGATATATGATAATGTAAAGGGAATATATTACTGTCACTCCTTTGGTTCGTCTTATAGGAGTCAAAAAGACTTGAATCAAGACAAGATCATAAGATCTTAAAACATTTTTATTAGCTGAAAATGAAAAGTTATTTTAGACTGTCACACTGGTAGGAAAACCAAGTCAGAAGATACCTAAGAAGATATCTTCAACATATTCCTGTATTACGATGAACCATTTTGCAGAATAATGGTAGACTCCGTCAGTCAATTACCCAAGAACAAGTCAGACAGCCAATACTTGTTGTGCGTCAGTAAGATTTCCAGAGACAATTCCTTTGAGAAATATTAAATGAAACCAAAGTTAAAGCTTTAATAAAGTCTTTTCACACTTGTTGGCCTTTCCAAATCTGTCCAGTCTAATGAAGAGTGAAATGTTTATGTCTGGAATTTTCCAACATGTTGTGCATAAATACAACATACAACAGTTTAAATCTTCTGCCAATCACCCTCATTGTCAAGGACCCTCGAAATGATTGCATCAAACTTTGATGATTATGATTCGATCTATTACTATGATACGGGAAAGGATTGTAATTAAGGTGTACTTTTGCTGTTGTTTCCTGTTTGGGAAGCAGTGCAAGAATCATTAGATTTTTGTCCTTTGAACTAGTTTTTATTTATTTACTGTTATTTTAAACAGAAACTTCTTCCAAATGAAGGCATCAAGATAAATCTTGTAGACTATATCTCTGATTTCAAATGTAAGTAATCAAAGGCTTGTGAAGTAGGAAGAACTCATTTTTCACTCTGCTCAAACAATTGAATTAAAGCAAGTCAGAAATATAAAGGAAAAGAATTTTCAGCCTGGTGATAGAGTTCTGAGTCTCTTGTCAAAAATCGTCGGCTAAATTTGATGGTTCTTATACAACCGAAAAGAACGACTATGTTTTGTTATGTCATTAACAGTACTGGGAGAAGGAAACATGAAGGAAACATAAACACCTTTGTCATTTAAATAAACTTAAACAGTATATTTTAGAGACAGTCCACCTAATCGTTCTGTCGATCTAGTTGTACCTGTCCCACACAGTGAGGACGATGGAATGCAAATCTGACTGCCGTGACTTTGGTTTAACGGAATTTTGGAATTCAGAAATATTACATAATTTGGACCAGGAACTTTCACATCTAAAGCCACAAGAAAAGAGAGAAGTAAAACAACTAAAACATGAATATGAACACTTGTTTCCTGATGTTCCAACACGAAAAAATAAAGTCTACCAAGATGCTTAAATTGTAGATTGAACATCTGTGAAACATCATTCATACAATCCTCTCAAGCAGGAATGTTTAAAAACAAATATATTCATTATTTGCTTGAGAATGATTTCATAAATCAAGTGAAAGTAGTTGAGTTCGGAATGTATTCTTGTGCCTAAACCAGATATTACATTCCGTATGTGTAATGACTTTAGAAAAGTCAACAGCGTTTCCAAAACGGATTCATTTCAAAATTCAAGGAATCGACGATTTCATTTGCAAAATTGGAAATGCTAATAATAATAATAATAATAATAATAATGCTTTATTCAATCTGGCGTTCACCATGCGTACACAATTTCGTTTAAATACTCATTTGAGGTGCTACTACGATTTAGTGTATCATGCACCATTTGTTATCAAAGATTGTCTAAGATGAAAAGCGGGATTTCTTATAATCAATACATTATTATGACTCATAATCCCCTAAAAAAAAAATCCTCGAGAGATAATATACTTCAATAAAGTATTTCTTTCTTAAATTGTCTTAAGTTGGACAAACACAAAACGAATGGAATTCACCTTCTACCAGATAAACAGTATTCTTCCAGCATAAGTACATATTATTACTCTACCTGTCTCTATTTTTATCATGTATGCTGAGCATTTGAATTTAGCGAATAACTTCCTGAATAAATATGATGATCGATATGATATGTATTTCTGGTTCTTATTCACTTTTATGTATACTATGACACATTTATATTAGTTGCTAATATGGCTTTGATTTAGTCTGGAAAACCAAACTTATATTCTGATATAATTTCGTTAATTTTCTGAGGGAGAAATCAAAAATAGCTTTAAGATATCTGAAAAGATCATTCATTGTGTTTTCAATAAGCTGTACCACAAGATAACATTCTTACAAATGATAGTATATTGTCAGAAATATTCCCATTTAGTATACAAGTATATGTATTTTCTCTTCATCCAAATGAGTTTGATAGTCACTGTGGTTGTTTGTAGTTTGTCCTACGTTACCTGTATTTCTCACATACTGACTTAGTCTAAGTAAACAGTATATAAGAAAATGTGTGGATTCATCGCGAGACCCAACTCCAACGCAGGTAATATAAATTTTTCAGAAGTACATTTCATATAATCAACTAATACTGCAATTATCTTGAGTTATGCAAGTGAAGTGGCCATTTGTATCATCGAAGAACCTTCCATTTATAATGTGAACATTAATATTTCTGCATGAATCTATTAGGGATAAACTAAAAATGTTATACACTTTAACACCTTCTTTACATCCCGGCATTGAGAAATTATCATTAACACAGATACATGAAATCAGCTGTCTCAAAATTCGTAATTCTAGCCAAGAAATAACCTTATAAGAATTTTGATATTGACATTTGATTTCAAATAACTTATCGCCATCTTCATTACTATTACTGGAGAATATTAAGGGGAAATTTACGTAAAATACATGATTATATCAGTATTATATCAGTGTACAAAAGTCGATGACTCAAAAAGTACATCTATACAATCGTCAAATATATCAAATATTCTTTCCACAAAAACTTTCATTACGACAGAGTCACGCACAAAATGGTTCCTCCCCCCAATTCCCCCTTTTTCCCACTTTTTACGAACCCAACCATAACACACATAATAAAATTCTTCTGATGATTTACCACAAGTTTCATTTAAACCGAGTTTTGGTGTTTATACTCTGCTAAGTCCTCTAGAGTCCACGTCAGAATGTGTGATGAATAATCGGCCTGTGTTACTAGCAGTTTGTGGAATTCCTTTGCTAATATTCCCTTCTGACGTTTCTCTAATATATCATCTCTTGCATCATCATATGGTATACTTCCCATATGAGTTCTTTAGGCATAAGAACGTGTGTGATGTATTATTGTCTTAGAACGGTTTTGTTTATGGGCAGGTTTCACCTGCTCTCTGCTCCAGTCATACATATATACCTTTTGCCACATCATAAAGTTGTCAAACCTTCACCCTTACATAGACAAAAACGTGTGTGTGTGTGTGTGTGTGTGTGTGTGTGTGCGTGCGCGTGCGCGTGTGCGTGGCTTTATTGTCCTGATGAAGGAGTGCATTGTCTGGCCTGACACTGAACATGTCTCATACAGCGACAATTTTCTCATCTCGGCAAGACCGTGAGAAGGACTCTGCAGTAAATATGTCACCGAGTTTCTCGTGAAATCTGTTTATATTATCAGCATTTCACTTTCGATATTTTTGTCCGTCAGAACCTGTTCATAGTACAATG
This sequence comes from Megalonaias nervosa, assembly GCA_016617855.1. Lineage (NCBI taxonomy): Eukaryota > Metazoa > Mollusca > Bivalvia > Unionida > Unionidae > Megalonaias > Megalonaias nervosa. The sequence continues at coordinate 35,014 of JAECUM010043871.1, forward strand.
TTGCTGGTAGGATTCTCAGATGTTAGGATAGTAATATGATACCTATCGGTATTCTTGAATGAAGCGCATGAAATGTAGTGTTTCAATAAATAAGAAATGGAACACATCTGGAAATATCTATACTTACTGGGTAACATTTTCTAGATTTGTCAAATTCATTATCAACGCCAAGCCGGCCAACAGATGCAGTTCACTAATAGGGGCGATATGAAGAAACTTGTTCAATCCAGTGGTGATATCGGCATCATTGTTGTATCTTCTCGGTCGAGATGGGGAACATTGTGGTGAAGTGATGCTGCAGTTTAGCGAATATCCAACTCGAAGTCTTGAAGTGTCATATAATATATTATCAGTGGTACACAGTATTATCGGCATACCAGATTACTCCATTATTTATTTCTGGTGGTTTTTACTAAGGTTCGTTTTCACTGTTCTTCGGTAGTTTCCGTCAGTAGAAATGTACGGAAATTCCCGAGCATTTTTGTTACGAATTTAATGGTATTAAAATCATGTTGCAATTTTTTTAACAAAGTAGGTGCATTTGTTACAAACTGATTTCGAATATTACAAGTATAATTACATTTAATAACCGTTAATTGCATATTTGACAAATGTCAAATGTCAAATATGCCAACATAGCAGCCGAATAAAATATTGTGAAAGATATTCGAACTAAATCAACCTTTGTTTTCATTATGTACTAGCATATGTTAATGCGTGAAGCACACGTGTTCCTTTGTAAGAGCGAGAATCATCCTAAGATTTTCAGGACAGCTTTTTATTCTGTCGGAATTTTCTCTAGTCCACTAATATTTTCCCGTTTATTGATTCAATGTGTTTTATGTTTACTGGCTGTCTCTGATAAACAGCTTGCCGGAATGTTAGCATCCCACTCAGATTCTCCGAGCCAATTATATCAGTAGTGAAGCTAGTGAATTGAAGACTTTACTGTGAACGGATGCTATTGTAATCAACAAGCTTTGTAAAGTCAGCACAATGTGTTTGTACATGGTGTCAGGTAGAGTGCAAGCTTAATCAGCTCTCATTAGATACAGTTTTTAGATGACCACCTTTATAACAAGTAACATTCAATTCAGGTCAAGCAGAAATGATCTCAATTTTTAACAAGGTCAAGTCCAATATACAATATTATATTACAATAGGATGTAGTGAAATAAAAGAATACATTAAAAAAGTAACAAGCAATGCAATATACATAATACTAGAAATTATATTATTAGATTCGTAAGATATTTATGTGCCTATCCCCCACCCCTCCCGGAGCATGTTGGCGGAGGGTTAATATCCAAATTGGTTAGTAAATTGCCCGATAATAGGGGTTTACTTAGCGGCGATAGAGCAGAGTGCATGTTAGGTAATATATTCTGAAAGTGTTTTGATAATGCCACTAGAGTATTTAACCAAATTTATCCAAATTCACTGCGGAGTTGAGCAATCTGTGCCAAACGTGTTTAACTGTGTTTAACTGTTTAACTGTGTGTGTTATTTTGGTTATATGTAAGAAAGTACGCCATGTTTCCTTGAGATTGATACACTCGCTACAACTTCTTTAAATTAAATCGATAAATACCATTTATGAATCATGACGCCTTGTTGTCATGACGCTTTGTAAAGTCAGCACAATGTGTAATCGCGATACAATTTAAAGTCCAGTCTTCGATCAATGCTCATGTACAAATATAATTAGTATAACGACCAAAATCCCTCTAAAATCCATGTTAAAATACATTAAACCTGAAGTTTACAAATTCTATTTGAATTGAAGTTCCTCCATGTGGATAGAAATGATGGAAATTTTTGTGGCCTGGAATTTTAAAAGGGAAAGATAAATACCATGAGGTTACTGTATGCAACTGGTAAGTTAAATATCATTTCACAAGATACTTGTTCACCAATGCTTTGGATTTTGACATTTTATTACAGGTTTTATTTGATCACTGATGACACATCAATGATAAAATAGAATTCGCTTATAAATTGAGTTCAACTGCAAACTACACTGTCAAATAATCTGGGTTTATTTAGTTTGTTGTGGGCGAATGAGCGGAACAAACAACATAGGCGATGATCCGTAAGCGCATTATGCGACTTCAGATCAGGGTCTATATTGTTGGAGTTGGACTGAACATATAAAGTCTGGACTTACTAAGGATGATAGCAAGTCTAGATGAGATAAAAATGAAACGGTGATTCTTCTTGTTTTAACATTATATAAATCGCTTTCAGGCAAGGATATTAGTCGATTGCAGTGTCTACGAAAAACTTGGGCATTAAGTCTGACATGAAAATCTTTAGCAAAGAAGCTAAAGTTAATACTAATGCTAGTTTATATTAGCTGCCAAAGAAGTTTTCTGGAGTGGGATATATGTGATTTAATTTAATATGTTCTTCCAAGACATTGATAAACAGTTTTCACGCAATACAATCAAATTATCAAAACAATTACTTATTCAAGTCAGGATCCCAATTATATTGTAGTATTGCTCTTTCCACCCCAAAGGTTAAAGGTATTTAAAAGGTGGCCTTATTTTGTTATTTTCAGTGGTATTTAAATCGAAATGGTGATGATAAGCGATGTGATCGAGATATAAAATAAAACACTAGCATGTTGGAGTAGTTAACCGGTATTGTCCATGTAACGTTTGGATTTAAATGGTTAATAATATAACTCAACTCAATACATTTTTACAAGCTATCGAGTTACAGCTGCTGCTACGATATTTGTAACACTTGCAAAGTGCAGTTAACTAAATATAGCCTGTCTCATTTGTATATATTTTCACTCTCAGCTCATCCTGGGGCTTATTTTGGTGAATTTGAACATGAACAGGATCCTTTTCCTGATCATTATTCGACCGTTTGGTGACCGTAGTTGTGAACAAATTGCGTTATTAGTCAGAGTGTAATTTGACTTAAAGTTCCTTTAATTCCATACCATATATTATTTACATCCGTAAACCAAACAACGAAAAGAAAACTGAAGTTCTGATCACAAAAATATAGATCAGAACAGACTTGTCTGGACATTCAGCCAACGCGCATCTAATTACCCAGTCATATTCACTGTGAGACATCATACATAACCTGCTGTTAATTTAGACCTATTCTTTTTTTTCTTTTTTTAAGTTGTCGATCTTGAAATTCAAGTTACTGATGAATGTTTGCGGAAAAACATATATGACATTCACATTGGATTGAATATAAAACCAGTATCCTCAATTTAATTTATTTTATACGTGAGCGCAGACTAACACGGCCATAACCAGGCAAAAATTATATGCTGTTCACTTGGTCTATTTTTGTTCATCAGATGATCTCATGACATCTCCTTCTTGTATCAGCTTGGCTCGTTGAATCCCAGTACAAAAATTAGCTGCTTCAAGCTGGATTACATTGTGCCACTAAGCAACATTTTTCTGCCCTGTCATTAATTCCATGCAATTACTTATTGCCTCCAAATTGAATTTCTAATTTTTGCCTGAAAATATGTTGTTTCAATTAGATCATCGCCTCCAAAAGATTGGGCTGTGTAACAACTTTAAGGAAAGGAAGAGATGAAGATTCAACAGCAGCATACATAAGTGTAC
>JAECUM010043872.1:0-10307 GCA_016617855.1 Megalonaias nervosa
TTTTTTGTAATGATTATTTTCTCGGGATTTGATATTTTTGAAAAAAATATTCAGTCTAATTAGAACGTAAAATGTATTACATTATCATTATTTTTAGCTCACTTTGGTTCAAAGATCTTGTAAGCATCGGGTGAATACGATTGGCTATTACCAAGGTCATTTTCGGCCCACGTGTTAGTTGAGTTGTAAACAAGCTTTTCTTTTTTTTTATTTCCAGTTTGAGAATTTGATTCTTAGATAGGGCTATTCTAGCGTACGTGACAAATGACATTTTTTTTTTTATTGCGCGGTTTGATGATTAAGTGATCATGTGACCCAACACATGTGTCGAAATGACGTTTTAGTTGTGTTTAATACTTGTGTTTTAGTGAAATCTAGGCAGTCGTATTCCTACACCTTAGAGCACAAGGTGTTGTTAATTGCTGATGCCAGTTTGTTCTGAAGTTCATCTGTTTTTTGGAATTTAATAATATTCTCTAGAAAACATACATAAGTGCTCATTTTCATCAATATTCTTGGACAAAGACATTCAGTGGAAATTCTTTGGAATTCTAAAGCCGGAATATTATTCTTGTTTCACGAAATTCAACGAGGAACTTTTGACACATCAATACTGCATTCATCTGACGTCATCGTCCGCCATCTTTGAACTTCGCCGGGATTCGAACTTGGATTCATTTAGGACATTTTAGTGATAGGACTTATATTTTTAGATTCTAGGATTAATTTTTGGATTATATTCACAAACTGTAAGTCCTTTTTCATATTTTTACTGTGTTTTCTAGGGAAATAAATTATTTTTGTTCAAATTTACAACGCTTGTTGGCTTCACTCTTTTTTTGTTACTTTTGAACGAGCCTACACGTAACAATATATATATATATATATATATATATATATATATATATATATATATATATATATATATATATATAATTCGTTCGATCTTACATCTGAGAATATTAAAGTATTATGTATTGACAAACAAAGTTCAATCTATATGTTTTGGTGAAATAAACATCTATCGATCTCTTTCAGTCATTTTGGTGACTGTTTGAGTATATCTGCTGAACTAGTCCTCAATTGTTACTCTTTAGGTTATTTAAATGATGACTTTCTCTATACTCTCTGCACAGTGTTGTCGATACAGCAGCAGCAAATAAAATGAAAAATGTTTACTCAAGCTTAGGCGTGTGGTCTCAGATACAACATCTCTCTCTCTCATCCTTTAATGGTTACAAATATATTAAATCATATTGTATCTTGGATTATCCAGATTAAAGCAGCTGTTAGTAAACAATGAGTGACTTACAATTTGGTCGAATTATTTTTTATATTGATTGTTTCTTGCAAAAGATGGATATGCAAAAAAATTATATATAGAACTGAAACGATGTCAAGTTCAGAATGAATGTTCTGAGGATGATTTGACCGACAAGTACATTTCCTCCCTTTCTAGTGAAAATCAAAACTCCGTGTTCCACAAATGTCAGAATAAGCTGACATTATGTGCTAGGTTTGCCGTTTGTTGTTGTTTCTGCACCTTTGATAAGAACTGCGACCACCTAATGGCATAATTAACAAAATGACACTCTCAACCAGAAATGTCATAACTTTCCATCTGTTTTCAGAAGCCCGTTTATCACACTGAGATATCTTCAGTAACGCACTTTCATCCGCTCAAATTTGTGATCTTTTACATTTTATTTGTTTATGTGTACTAGTGTTTTTTATTTTGCTTTGATTTTCCTGCTTTCATCTTTGTTCATTTTAGAATAATATTTTTGTTATTTTATTTAATATTTGTTTTCATGAAGTTTCTATTTTGCTATGCTATGGTATAGTTTCATTTTGCGGTTTTCGTAGTTAAATCCCTTTTTATGCAATTATTCTTACTCTTAATGTTTGAATTGTGTTGAACTGTAATAATGCATTGTTTCTCCGAAAGCAGCCACGTTAAAATGGCATCGTTGGTTTTACTATCCTTTATAGTATTTCTCTCATTTGTATATGTGATAACAATTCGGTCTTTGGATTGCCGAAAAATTTTTTTTTGTACCTGTTGTTGTATTGTTTTATTTAACACATTTAGTGGCTAAGCTTTGTTTTCATTATACTCTTCAGTCTTTCTTTAATATTTCTCGGCTGCCGTTTATTGTGTCTTATTCTTCCTTGGTAGGATCCCTTAACATCGGCTAATCTAAATAGATAGTCGCTTCCAATAAATGAGAGTATGTTAGCTACTGCACGTTCAAAACGAAAGCTGGCAGCCATTTTTACTATAGACAAACATGTAGATATCACACCGCTTCTATGTTTAAGATATTTGATAAATATTGCAAGCTTTACAAATCCCAATCTGAATCAAGTAATCCAACATTTGATATCATGTTCTCATACAAATACTATCATTTAGATCCTGTTGTTACAATAATGTTTATACCTTCTATTATTCAAAACCTTGCGTATATTTAACCCACCTCAACTACTAGTATAAGCAAAGGACTTAATGTGATCAGAACGTGTAGTAGTTAACTAATTAGAAGATCAGGTGGGCCCTTATTTTTGCAATAATTAAATTTAAAGTATCTTACTAATTCAACTTTATTTATGGAAAATAGTGAATAGTATAATACAACAAATTGATGAAAAGATTTTAAACATTGCGCTGAATCCATGTTAATTAGGACCGGAAAAAAGCTTGCATAAAAGTACGTTTATTTTCTCTAGCAAAGCGAGTAATATAGCTTCCACGCAAATTCTTGTATATTTCAAATCTATATTAGCTTTTTCTATTACAGAAGTAAACAAATCAGTTTTAACAATAGCAGCTGCCATGTTAGATTATCTAATTTGCTTTTATCAGCATGAACTCCAGTTATAAACTATCTATTTCAGTTTTCACAGAATAAAATGCTGCCTTAACTGTTTCAATATTTTCTGCATCAGTTTAAAAATCATCAGTAGTTCCATTTAAACTTTACAACACCAGGTTCTTCCATTATTTTCAGCAGTTTTTTTCTACATTTTTGCCTATATCCTCTTCAACATTCTTTCAGTATATTTTTTCATTCTTAGCATCAACTGCTGATTTAGCTAATGATAACTTCTTCTATAAATGAAAATTTTCATCTTTGATAACCTCTACTTTCTCTACTTTGCATGTGTTAACATTAGCATCGGGTTTTTTTAAAAGTTGATATTATTGTTTTCAAATGACCTCTCCACTATTGTAAATCTTTTACATTATATTCTGCTTGAGTTGTTTCGAAATAATTTTATATTAGGATTTGTCGCAGGATCTGTAGATTCATGTTATCGGGGTAAAGTGGTTTCATCAGGTTTTCTCGTGAATTGTTTCATGAATCGTCCTACAACGAGGTTTTAGTTTCGATATTCAGCACACCATCTTAAAACATTAATTCTCGTAGAGTTGCTTATACGAAATTTGATGAGAAGCTGTATGTACAGTATAAGCTACAGAAGTGACCCTGGCAAAGGTGTTAAAAAGAGAATTATTATTACACACAGAAGTGTCTTACCATTATATTTGTCTTTCGCTCAACTTTCAGTGGTATTTATCATATCAGTAAATCAGGTAACGATTGAAAGGAAATGCAGGGTAGGGATGCCAGTTGGTATTATTATTATTATTAGTAGTAGTAGTAATGGTAGTAGTAGTAGTAGCAGTAGTAGTATTACACATTTTGCAATCAATTGTTCCTTTCAAATCAGATTAAAGTTCCTGCGCTGAAAACTATAATAAAATTAATTGAAATATCAGATTATAATTTAAGAATAGTATTTCAATATTATTTGGTGTTCATCATTATTTTAAAATATTGTTATGGTGTTTGACTATGTGAGTCATTATTTATATTCTGCATGCACGTGCTAAATAGTTTTAGCTGTCGTACATAATAATGCAAATACTAATAATGAAATAAGTGTCTATATCATTCTCTTCAATTCTAGTCAGGGACCGGCATTTTAAATACCACTTAAATATCTGTTTCGAATAGTATAAACACTTTTTTGCTTAATTTGCTTAATCTGTGTTGTTATTGTTCTTGTAATAAATAAGTAATAGACGAAAAGCTTAATATAATGTCAAGGATTCAACTTACATGATATGTCTACGATTCAGATCCTTTTGTCCTTGTGGTTTCATTTCATTTAAGAGACTTTGTACCGATAGGTATATTGTATGGTGTAGGAACTATGTATTCAACCTGCTCTAGGGTCAGTGTCGCACCATTGCAGTTCTTCATGTGCATTAAGCTGCTACGTCTCCTTAAAATATTTAAAATTCTACAATTGTTACTGAATTTTTCTTTCCAAATTACAGAAGCTTATGCCTACAAGCTATGATTTCATGTTTGTAACTTATGGAGTTTTCCACATCATAGTCTGATCTTGGGGCGTATGCCTGTATGATGATGATGTTGAATGGAGTTGCCCTGAGGCGGATGGTAATGAGCCGGCTGAAGACAGGCTGACATCCCATGACAGTACTCACGCTGTTCTTGTGGACAAGGAACCCAACTCCTTGCTCATGTTTGTCCTCTCTGCCACGGAAATACAGCTTGTGGCCTTCCAAAGTAGTTATTTTTCCAATGTTCTTCTTCCATTATACCTAGGATGTTACAGCGGTATCTGTTTATTTCGTATGTAAGCTCCCCTAGCTTTCCTGCTGCACTCAGTGTTCTCACATTTCAGGTGCCAATGGTCATGTTGTTACTAACACGAATCTTGCTGTTTGAGCACCAGTCGCATACTTTCCACCTCCGCCCAGGTGCACGACGGAAGGCACGGACCTTGTTGACCCGCGCGAGGTCCGAGCCGGTACGGGATGAGTAATGGTTGTCATTTTTCATGTGGTGTGTCTAGGGTAGATAACACCTGGCGGAGCCCAACCCTCTCTAGGCCTGACCACAGCCGATTTCCTCCAGCTAGGTGGCTCGCCTTGGTCACGAACACGTAGCCGTTGAGCTGTTTGGCAGCCCTTCCGCTTGGCCATTGACTTCGTCCCCTTAGTTCTTCAGCCTAGTGATGCCGTATTAACATCACACTATTTATTCATAGCTGGAAGACTCGTGGGGGGCGGGAGCGTCTACCTTCCCGTGCAAATCTGGAGGACTTGCCCACTGCCCACAGATGTGGAAGACTTCTATGACCAGCTACAAGAAGTTGTGGTAAAACATCGAAGAAAGACATTCTGGTTGTGCAAGGCGATTGGAATGCCAGCATAGGCAAGGACTCTTGCATGAACTGGAAAAGAACATGTGGGCGCTGCTGCAATGCACATAGCAACGAGGAGGCCTGAGGCTCCTGGAATTCGCTAGTTACAACGACTTTATGATGGCAAACACCATCAGCCAATACAAAGTATCCAGAAGATGGACATGGCACAGTCCAAGTGAAGGCCATCTCAGTCAGATCGACTACGTCATGGTGAAGAGGCGCGTACAGTCAAGTGTAAACATCGCCAAGACTCGAAGCTTTCCCGGAGCGGACATTGGATGTGACCATGATCTGGTGATGATGACCATCAGATTACATCTAAAGAAGGTCAAGAAAGAGAACCACACAAGAATAAAGTTTGATCGCTAGAAACTGAAGGATCCCGAAGTAGCAGAAGCCTTCCAAGTAATGATTGGTGGGAAATTTGCACCGCTCACCTACCAAGCAAAGTCATATTGAGGATACTGCTATACAAACTAAAGCCACAGGCTGAAAAGATCATTGCCGAGTAGCAGGTAGGTTTCAGAGGAGGGCGAAGAAACGAACAGAGCAGAATTTTAACCTCAGGATATTGTGTGATAAGTACCTCCAACACCAGCAAGATCTGTACCACGTCTTCTTGGATATCAAGACGGCATTTGGCAGGGTATGGCATGCAGCCTTGTGGGCGACTATAAGATTGTACAACATCAATGCCAACCTCATCACAGTCATAGAGCACCTCCATGAGAAGGCCGCTAGTGCATTATACTTCAACGGCAGCATAAGGGACTGCTTCAGAACGACAGTCGGAGTCAGACAAGGCTGTCTGCTCTCTTCCACATTATTCAACATCTTTCTGGAGAGAATCATGGCTGACACGCTTGAAAAGCAAGAAGGGACAGTCAACATCAGAGGCGGAACAGTCACCAACTTACGTTTTGCCGACGACATTGATGGACTAGCAGGAAATGAGCAAGAACTAGCTAGCTTAGTAGAGAGCCTTGACAAAACCTCTGCAGCCTACGGCATGGACATCAGTGCAGAGAAGACCAAACTGATGACCAACAACACCAAGGGCATCAGTACTGACATCAGGGTCCAAGATACGAAGCTAGAAACGGTCCACAGCTTGAATTATTTTGGGGCAATTGTAACAGTTGAAGGATCGAAGCCTGAAGTACTCTCCAGGATTGAGCAGACAACATCAGCACTGACACAATTGAAGCCCATCTGGAACGACAAGAGCATCGCACTCAGTTCAAAGGTCAGACTGATGCACTCACTGGTGATCTCCATGTTTCTCTACGCTCTGAACCTTAACAGCTGACTTAGAGAAAAGGATACAGGCCACAGAGATGAGATGCTTCCGACAGATCCTCGGCGTCTTATACAAAAACCGTGTCACCAATGAATAAATACGGCAAAGGATCAGACAAGCCATCGGGCCTCACGAAGACCTCCTGACCAGTGACAAAATGTTAATTGCAGTGGTATGGGCATGTCTCACGATCATCAGGACTTGCCAAGACAATCCTGCAAGGCACTCTACAAGGAATAAGAAAGAGAGGCAGGCAGAGAAAGAGATGGAAAGACAACATTCGAGAGTGGACAGGCTTGACATTGAGTGACTCACTGAGAAAGACGGAAAATCGAGAGGAATGGAGGAAGCTGGTTGTTCGGTCTTGTGCGGTACCCCAACGGTCTATCAGACTATGGGACTGATGATGCTAATGATGAACTTACGAAGGAATTATATAATGCTCATCTAGATTGCAATCGTACCAGGTAAATAATTTTCGAGCAAGAAGGTAGGGTACGATTTATAATGGATTTGACGCTCACTATTGTCTCTTTCAGTTTAAACCAAAGCCTGTTGCTTGTGACCCGAATGGACATTTTTGTTCTTTGTAGATACTCGTTATTGCAATGAAAGTAGGAAATGGAATGTAGAAATCTATACACTTTCATCAAAAAAAAGGTTACTCAACTTACAACACTATAAAGTATTCGGGTTGTCGGTCTCCCAACCTTGATGGACACAATCCACATGCATATGTATCACAACATTAGATACATTTTTTAAAAAATAATTTTCGTTTTCTTTATCACAGCCTCCAGCTTTATAATAGAAAGTAATATGAACATCATTTCGTCACTAGGCAAGGAGATAAAACACTCGTAGTCCTTCTTTAATCAAATATCTCGTCGGTCATATTATACGTGATAAATGCGTGTTAAATATGCAAAATATACATACAAAGGTGACGCATGTAACCTGATAACACATCAAACTTTTGTCATCTTTATGACTATACATCGGAGCTCTTTGTACGCAAGAGATATATCAAGAATGTGTCTGTTCTTCACCTGTGAGATATAAAGATTTTATATTAGCATTACTTTAAATAAAGCCGATCCTTTCCTAATAACATCTGCATTTTGTACAGCTTTGCACAATTATTCGAATCAGCCCTGTTATCCCGGGTAGAGATGACCAATAAGAAGATTATATTTGTTTATGTAGAATGTAAATATGATAATGGGTGACTAGGCTAAAGCAAAATGCAGTCTTCCAGGGGGAGTCTGCTTTGTAGTTAGGTCTGCCTTTTATTGAACGCAAGAAGCATCCGTCAGTGGCTAGCATATCTCGAGAACAAATCAGACAATTATTAAAGGTTTTCTCTGTGAATGCATTAGGATGCAATAACAGGTGGTTGGATCAGTCAGGGCATTGATATTTTATAATTATCATATAGTTCGCTTTAGCATTTCCTGACATGCCAAGAAATATGTATAAATTCATGTTGTAGAAATAAATAAAATATTTCATTGTTTCAAAACTTAAATTAAAAAACCAAGAAGATTATTATGAAAGAATATGTTACTTAAAGGTCTCCTATATTTAAATATAGATCAAAGGCAGATCTGAGAAGGACAATTAAATGGTTCAACCCTTTATTTGATTACACTTAATCATGACATCTGTCAAACGGTTGCGTGGCGATATTCATAGGCTAATTGTAAAATTGTAATGCTCACCTTGATGGCTCTGAAAAACCAGTGATGCTTTCGATTTTTACCTAGCTAAAGTGTTGTAACTATTCTTGTCCCCATGGGTGAAGATAACATTTCTGGGCAGATGAATTAATTTTAATTTCCACATATCACTTCAAAAGACACAGACTGCAACGTAATAACATATACTAGTCAGTCCTATACTCGACTGTTCATATTTAAGCCTATACAAATTACCTTTTGGAAAAATGTTCCAGAGTCAAGACGCGACCATGTACTATGTGGTTGTTGTGTGTAGAAGTATTGACACTTATAAATATTTGCTTGGGTTTCAGGGGACGCTATAAAAAATGAAAGCTTATAAATTAAACACAGATACATATTATTTGTGCCAGTTTGTTTAATTGATCTTGCAAAGAGCACTGTACATTCAATATTGATTTCATTCAGTGCAATGGTAAACCTCCTGGCTCTACAAAAGATGAGCTGACTACACGTTGCCCCGACTGATGAGCAATCTTTAATCATTTAAACGAAATCTTGACCTGAAAAATAATTATCATCACAAATTCAAAGATTCTAAAATCGGAAAGTTGTTCTCATTGTAAATCTTCAAACGTCTTAATTAATGTTACTCTTCGACTGACTTTCAATAAAAGTATATCTTGAAATTGCTTTGGACTGGATACAGATCGTTAGAGAGATAAACTATTAGGTGCAACATTACTAGGTGATGTGCGTACAATTGTAGCCTAAAACTGCATGATCTCGCCAGACAAATATCTATAGCGACTATGAATCTTGGCAAAATTCGTCAATTTTCGTGTATGACTTTCTAGTTCATAAATACAAGTAGGTGAAACAAATGCACTTGTCATCGTTTATTTCTGGCATGTAACTTTTATGTAGTCTCGTGTATTAATTAAAAACTACTGTACCATCAACGTATGGTCCTAAAAATGTTAAACGAGACCAGAATGCAAGACAATAGATGGAATGTTGATTTCTTTTCCGTTTTCGTTCTTTAAGTTCATGTGGCACGTAACATACGGCTTGTCTCATGAATCAAGCATGTTCAATATCGTTATCGTTACTACAGAACTCAGCACAAATAATAACTGGAAAATGATGCGAAAATATTCTGTATAAAACCTCTTCATACCCTTTACACTTTGATACAACTGATAATATAAACTACATTACATTTCTTTATTATGGTAGATTTGTAACTTTTGCGTTAATGATCTTTTGCGCTAATGAATTTTTTCGCTTTGAGAACTTTCCTGTCGAATGATTCTGATATCTTTCCATGCATGTTCAATATAGCACTATGTTCATCTCCATTTGTGTTGATCACCACCTTGTCTTTCAATACTATGTCACCTCCCCATTTGTAAGTTCGGGGCTGTACAATAGGCACGACTAGTAATCGCTTCGGTTGAGTGGAGGCAGCCTGTTCACAGTAGTTTGTGACCAGGGGCGAAAAGTAAATGATCCAGGAAGTTAATTAAAAGAGAAACGCATTAATGACTCGATGCGACACACTACTTTGGCCTCTACCTATTACTACAGGGTTTGTCGGCTTGTTTCCGGTCCCAGCTAAACGGATTCTGATGACAAAGCCCATAAGGTCTTCTTAGACTTATTTCGAGCTTTTCTTTTGTGTATCTCCCTTTCTGTCCTGCTCTGTGCCTGCCGTAACCTTTATGAAAAATAAGGACATCTTTACTCTCAAAAAGGGCTCTTTTTAGCATCTACTTTTCAAAATGTTGACAGGCCTTCAGTAGGAACTTCCCTTGTTGTAAACAACACGACACCTTATAATGACATTGCGATACATACCAATTTACAAGCCATTGCCGTAATTTCTAATCTTGACACTGATTACATTTTGTTCCATTTTTATGCCAACACAAACCAACTTTCTACTGGAATCTTTTGTTCTTACTATTACTACTAACATTTTGGTGGCCACTTTATCGAATCGATTGCCCAAAGAGAGTTTTGGAATAAAGGTTACGCCATGTATTGATTATCTAAGGAAATTGTTGAATTGTTAGCGTGGG